>ONZH01012284.1:0-15590 GCA_900303285.1 Rhinella marina
TATAGTAGTTATATTTCTTGTACATAGGATGCAGTATGTATGTAGATATATTCTTGACATAGGAGCAGTATTATAGTAGTTATATTCTTGTACATAGGAGCAGTATTGTAAGTAGAGAACAGTATTATTATACTTCCTGACAAAGATTCGCTCAACACTAATTATTATCATTATTATTATTCTATAGTTTTATTTTTTTTTATCAGAGACAAGTGCGTAAATCATAAAATCTCTGTGCATTTGAAATATTGTGGAGCTGAACTATTACTTTCTTGTGAATAAGACGCTCATATGTTCTTATTTGTGTTACCTTCATGAGTGTGTGAAACAGTTTCCCTCGACTGATAAAGCAACCATCCGCTTTCTGCTGCTGACCGAGCCAGGTCACGGCTTGTGCCAGGACTTCATCATCAATAAATATGTAGCTCTTTGCCTGGTAGAAACACTTAATCACGAATGCGGTGAGCCTGGGGACAGGGAAAGGCTCATAAATGACATGAATGAAAATCTCAACATAGAGAAAGAATCAATGAAGGGAGAATTGGGGGTCAGAAATACTCACCAAGTGCTTCCCTCAGCATCGTCCATTCCAAATGCACTGTACGACCCATCGGAGCGTTTGTAGTAGAGCTGACGTTGATATCCTGGAGACATGGAGCGGTATAATAGAAGAGACGATTAGCTTTTCCCCACAGCACTGGAAAGGGCGTGCACAAATCACGCCCCCATCACCCCTGAACACCATACAGTCCAATAGAAGCCGCTCACCGCTTTGCAGGTAACCCGTTGCTGTTTCCTTTTGTGCCGCGCTCAGCTGTTTTGTGGCTTTCAGGTAGGCCAGCACATATACGATGGGCGCCATAGTCAGCATGTTCTGCTCTCCGCAGCCATACGGCATCGTGATGAGATGATCGAGGTTTTGCAGGGTTGTGCCCAGAATATCACCTGAGACAAAACGTTCAGACACAGTGAACATTCACATAGTCCTCAGCTCCAGTATCCATACTTTACACTGCAGCTCGACTTCATCGTATTACAGTTGCCTCCTCTAGTCACAGGCAGAGCTGCATTCGGAGGTCTTTGATCATCCTGTTAACAAGGACCGGTCACCTCTCCTGATAGGTCCCATCTGGTACCTACAATAACCAGAAGGGAGCTATCCAGAGCATGGTTTCTTTAGTGCTCAGTGTTGTGCAGTCCTTCAGTTATTCCTCCTAGAAATCAATGAACAAATTGACCACTGGGTGTTCAGTTTTGGGTGGTACCCTACAAACTGACATTGTCCAATCAGTGCTCAGACTGTGAGACTCTGTGGGGACGCAGGGGCCAATTGGACATAGACCTTACAGGGAAATTTCCTGTTGGGCCGATGCCCAGGGGCCACATGAGCTCTCCTCACAGCCAGCCAGTGGAAATGTTTGGGGAAGTATTTTGTGATGGACTGTGGTATTATGGTATAATGTACCCCAATATTGTATTGCTGGTCCCCCGTACTTGTGTTGGCCCCGCCTTCCATCAGTTTGGACTCAACTACAAAACGTGGCCAGTTTTAGTATTTTTTTCCAGGGCTAATTTGAATTCCCATTCCACCCTTGGTGGGGACACACCCCTTTTGTGAAAGATAATTATGTCAATTTGTTTGCTCATTTCCACTAGTGGGTGGAGCTACTGGTGAGTGAAAGACTTCCTGTTAGAGTAGGACCGCCCACTGGACTCCTAACTTCAGAATTCGCAAGAATTTGAGAGAATACACTACACGTTCTACTGAATCTTTTCCCATAAAACTATATATCGATCTGCTCTGCTCCTCCTGCTCTATAACATAGATCAGAGCAGTTTCAACATGTCAGTATTTACAATGTATAAGCTTATAAAATAATTAAATACATTACTATCATCATTAATAAAGGGGTTCTCCAGGAATTAAGAAAATGAAAATACTTAAATATTACTTTATTTATAAATATATTCCCAAATACCTTTCATTAGTTATAACAGCTTGTTTTGTCTGGGGAGAAATCATCAGAAGAAACAAAATGGCCCGATGTCCTATTAGAGCACATAAAACCTGTCCTAATCACACAGGAGGACAAGTTACTTCAAAACACTGAGGTAAAGAGCTGCCTCATCCTCCTCTCTGCTCTGCTTGTCAGTGATTATGATCCTGAATACAGATGATAAGATCTTTAGCTGAATCTCTGAGTTCATGAGGAGACATGAAGTACAGAGAGGACGGAGAGGAAAGATTATGGTAATGGAGACTGCATACAAGAGCTGCTGCTTATTATCCCCATCCCCACCTCCTCTCTGTACTTCTTGTCTCCTCATGGACTCCATTCCTACAGAGATTCAGCTGAAGATCTTATCATCTGTATTCAGGATCTTGAACCGTGATAAGCAGAGCAGAGAGGAGGATGAGGCAGCTCTTTACCTCAGTGTTGTGAAGTAACTTATCCTGCTGTGTGATTAGGACAGGTTCTGTGTGTACTAATAGGACGGCAGCCATTTTATTTCTTCTAATGATTGCTCCCTAGACAAAGGAATAATATAATTATAACTAATATATCACATTTATAATAAAGTCATATTTAAGTATTTTTAGTAATTTTATTTTCTTAATTCGCAGAGAACCCCTTTAATGTCGTTCACAGCAGTTTATTTCTTGGTTCTCTATTTTCGTCTTAATCTTACCCATGACGGAAACATACGCGCTCTCTGAGTTCTTCACCCATGTATTCGGCAGAACAAGTGAGAATGATTTTTCTATGTGGTCATCAGAACCTGGAAAGACAGCAAGATATATATATATGTGATATTATTAGATATTAGGTGCATATCATAAATCCTGCTTTGATAATTGTATTTAAAAAAAAACAAAAAAGATTACATAGTAAATTCAAGGGGTTTTCCCTCAAAACATTTTCAATTTTCAAACCAGCACCTGAATCTCAATACTTTTGTAATTGCTTGTAATGGAAAATGTAGCATAGCCACCGAGTTATTCAATAAAATGTATCTGTACAGCGCCACCTGCTGTTTGCTTTGTTCCTTATTTCTCTCTCCACCTCCCTGAGGTGGTCGCACATGCTCCTTTCCATCCTTCAACTGCCTCCTCCCACATCTTCTGTTAGAAGCTGTGACAGTTACATGGATAGAGCTGCAGTGGAAAGGACACACCCTCTGAGCGTTGCCAAAGAGAGATCTGCAGTAGAAAAGATGCCCCCCCTGAATTAGGATAGGGAGAAAACTGCAGCAGAAAGGATGCACCCCCTGAACTAGGATAGGGAGAAAACTGCAGCAGAAAAGACCCCACCACCTCCAGCTGTGCCAGGGAGAGAACTCCAGCAGAAAGGAGACACCCCCCCTTCACCTCGTCCTGTGCCAGGGAGAGAACTTCAGCAGAAAAGATGCACCCCTTGTACCCCTTGTACCTTGTACTGTAATAGGGAGAGAGCTGCAGTAGAAAGGATGCACCCCCTGCACTGTGATAGGGAGAGAGATGCAGCTGAAAAGATACCCCCCAAGCTGTGATAGGGAGAGAGCTCCAGCAGAAAGGAGACGCCCCTTGAGCCGCCAGTGTGGAAAAAATCTAGCAAAGCAATTGGAGCAAGGAATAAAATCTCTGGATCCATATGAGGTGCAGGGCCAGTTCTAGCTTTATTATTATTATTATTATTATTATTATTATTATTATTTATTATTATTATTATTAAAGCGCCATTCATTCCACAGCGCTGTACATGATAAAAGGGGTTTACATACATAGTCTAGACAATTGCTCTAGGACAAACAAGTTACAGACTGGTACAGAAGGAGAGAGGGCCCTGCCCGTGAAGGCTTACAATCTATGCGGTATGGGAGGACACAGTAGGTGAGGGTAAAGCTGGTCATGGCAGTGTAGCAGCAGCAGGGTCACAGGTTGTAGGCTTGTCTGAAAGAGGTGGGTTTTCAGATTTCTTTTGAAGGATTCCACTGTAGGTGAGAGTCTGATATGTTGGGGTACAGAGTTCCAGAGTATTGGGGCTGCGCGGGAGAAATCCTGGAGGCGACTGTGGGAAGAGGTGAGGAGAGGAGAGAAGGAGGTCTTGTGAGGATCGGAGATTACGTGTGGGGATGTATCCGGAGAGTAGTTCTGAGATGTAGGGAGGGGACAGGTTGTGGACGGCCTTGTATGTATTTGTTAGTATTTTAAACTGAATTCTCTGGGGAATGGGGAGCCAATGAAGGGATTGGCAAAGGGGAGAGGCAGAGGAGTAACCGAGTCAGAGGTGGATTAGTCGGGCAGCAGAGTTGAGGATAGATTGGAGGGGGGCTAGGGTGCTAGATGGGAGGCCACAGAGGAGAATGTTGCAGTAGTCTAGGTGGGAGATGATGAGGGCATGTATTAGTACTTTGGCAGACTCATAGTTGAGGAACGCACGGATACGGAAGATATTTTTGAGTTGGAGGCAGCAGGTGGTGGAAAGGGCTTGGATGTGTGGTCTGAAGGAGAGTGCAGAATCCAAAGTCACTCCAAGGCAGCGGACTTGTTTAACGGGGGAGAGTGTGCAGTCGTTGATGGTGATAGATAGGTCTGTTGGGAGGGCTGTGCAAGATGGTGGAAAGATGATAAATTCTGTTTTATCCATGTTAAGTTTTAGAAAGCGTGAGGAAAAGAAAGAGGATATTGAAAATAGGCATTGTGGGATTCTGGATAGTAAGGTGGCGATGTCTGGACCAGAGAGGTAGATTTGTGTGTCGTCAGCATAAAAATGATACTGAAAGCCATGGGACTCTATGAGCTGTCCCAGGCCAAAGGTGTAGATAGAGAAGAGCAGGGGACCTAGGACAGAGCCTTGTGGGACACCAACAGAGAGGGAATGAGAGGAGGAGGTGGCGTGAGAGTGGCAGACGCTAAATGTCCGGTCTGTGAGGTATGATGCAATCCATGAGAGGGCCAGGTCAGTGATGCCAAGAGACAAGAGAGTTTGTAGTATATATATTATATATAGTATACTATATGTAGTATTATAATATATGACACCCAAATTTATTTCTTACCCAGCAATCATGGCATAACCCCTTTAAATTTGAAATCTACACAATGACCCTTTCATACCAAAATGCCACATAAATAATGCAAACGTTACCATTCAGACATAAGTATATGTTTTCTGTAACCTCATTCTTGAAGCCTCGAGGCTAGAAGAAAAAAAAGACATAGAATAAGAAAATACTGTACAAATAACAATAAGAAGTCATTCACACCGTGTGATACACCCATGCAATGTACTGTGACCGCGGGGGAACTTACTTTGACTAGAAGTTGTCGTTGCAGTATGTCTAGGTTTCCACTAGGGGGCACATATGGTTTCTTCCAGCCACATAAATCATTGCTGGCCACTGCCTCCGCTCTGACGGTGAGGGTCAGCAGTCCTAGAAGGATAGAGCATTCATGATAAAACCTCACATTTATCTGGAAATCTTGCAGGGTTGATCTTGGAGCCTTGGAAACATCCAACAGACCAGACGTCAGCTATATGTGAAGAGCGTACATCCACCAAGTGAATGATCGCAATAATCTACAAACCTTTAAGGGGTATGCCCATTTTTAGACATTTCTGTGGTATCCACAGGATATGCCATAAATGTCTAATACATGCAGGTCCCACCAGGTGAGGACTGGGAACTTAAAGTGGCCCTGGAAAAATAATAAAAGTGGCCCCATGTTGTAGGGTCAGCAATACCATAGCGCAAAATACAGTCTCAGCAGAACCAAACAAAGTGCACAATATACTGCCCCAAAAGCTGACCCTCTTTGATGGCCATCAATAGCTGCCATCTCTGTCCTCCTACAGTTGCCTCTGATAAGGATATGGAGCAGGGGGCTTAAGAGATGAGATTTAGGCCACAGAAGTTGAATTGAAGAGGACTTGTGCAGTCGCTGGCCAGTAACATGAGTACCTGATTCTCACAGGGTTAATTACCGCCAAGAGCTCATTATGTACCCAACCAGGGGCATAGAGGAGGGCTTGGGTGGCCCCCTGGGGATTCAGACCACCACAAAATTTCCCTGTAGGGTCTATGGCCAGTCCACCCCTGGGTCTCACCTTCAGGGGCCTGCACTTATCTTGAGAAACGAAGGTCCCTCCAATTAATTGTGCCTGGTGGAACCACAACTGATTGCTACATGTCATCTGAATACAGAGGTATCTGGGATTACAGAACCAATGTAGCTCAGCGAGCTCAGCCATTTCACCAATCACGGCCACTACTGCATTCAGTTACAGTCTGCATCCACTTCTGGTTTTGGCTCAAAAAATTGCAATGGTGTTTTCCCAAAAAATATTACTTACTAATCCGGCCTACAATGAAGACAGTGTATGTAACAGTGGCTTCTGTGCACTGCTGTTCCCCTGCTTACCGCCATGGTCCTGGGCACCGTTTTCAGCCGTGATCTGCTGCCTATGCTTTTCATTCCACTGCTGCAGTTCTGGGCCCTGTCTGTGTAGTGATGTTTCAGGGTCTGCTCCTCAGTTTCCATTTAGCCCTGCTGCTTGTTCCTTGCATCACTCCTTCTGGGCCGCCGCATGTTGGATCATGTGGGTTGGATCATGTGACCATGCTGGATCATGTGGGTTGGATCATGTGACCATGCTGGATCATGTGGGTTGGATCATGTGACCTCGTTGACCAACCCTGGTCCACCTGCTCGTATATAAGTGGCTCAGCCATCTTCCCAGATTCCTCAGTGTCAAGGTCCATGTGTCTTGCCTTTGGTTGCTATTGTTCCTGTTTGTGTTCCTGACTCCGCTACCTGGCTGATCCTTACCTGCCTGTATTGACTCTCTTGTTGCCGACCCGGATTGCCTGACTTGTATCTGTGCCGCCTGTCCTGACCCATTGCCTGTCTGACTTTGCCTCTGCCTCATCCTTCGGTCCTGCATTGTTGCTCCTGGTAACGACTCGGCCTTCTGACTACTCTATACCTCTGATGCTGTGCTCAGGTACCTCCTGGTCCGCTTGGACCAGCTGCCTCGTGTTCCAACCCTCCTCAAGAGGTAGCGACCTGGTGTTCCCCTCAGAAAGTCTATCCCCACCATCAGGGGTATTGTGAAGATCGAGGGGTACACTTAGACAACGCCCTTAGAGGAGGTAGGACATGAGGTGGGTTCACGCCTGCTGATTCGTGACAGTGTAAACTAAAGGCCCCCATACACATGAGAGTATTATTGGCCCAACCCCTGTTTTCGGGACACGTGATGTCAGAGAATGATCGGGACAATTTCAATGTCCAATAGTTTAGTTCTCCTGAAAGATGGGGCCTTATACCACATTTTAAGCACCGTCAGTATAACGTGGGTCACTCTGTGCGATTCTGGAAATTTTTGATGCAATTTGTAAAGCCAAAACTAGATGTGGAGTAAAAAATAAATAGAGGACAAATAAAATTTTTCCCAAAAAGTCAGGGGCCCACCCCTGACTTTTCTTCAGAAACGGCACAAAAATGGCACATGTGTACACAACCATATGGTTGCAAACACAGTACAATGACATAGCACCATCATATCTTGTCTGAGCTCTGATGTCCAGACACTACATTTTACACAAAGGAAATCAAGAACCAGGTGGTGACATCTGGCAGGCATTTGGATGCAGACTTACAAAGCCAAAGCAAGCAGAATTCTAAATACAGCTCTGGCTGTACAGATGATAATGTGATGTTAATCAAGGTCTTTACAATATAATGAAAGCATTATATGTAGATTATATCTGGATGCAAACTAAGTAGCAGCTCCCATGTACAGGCTTATACCTATCTGGTTGGCAGTGATATTCCAGATGAAGGTCACATCTCGATTGGCACAGACACAACTAGAGTACATACAGTTCTGGCATGTCTTCACTGAGAAATCTGTAGAATTGAGTAGGGTTACCTGGACCTGTGCAATACAGTAAATGAGCATGAGGGAATACAGAATATTATTTGATATTGATGAAAACATATACAGCAGCTTAGCTTAATGAATCTAACAATGTATAGAAGAATTTCATTAACAACAAAAAGTTTCCCAATGGAACAAATCCTCTGTAACAAATAAAGGTTTCATGCATTTCATAGCCAGTCATAAAACTTGTGGTAGCGGGCTCAGAATGGTTGAAAGCATAAAAGAACCAATACTTACCAATAATGCCATTTTAACAAAGCCTGGGTTCCTGCTGCTCTCTACTTCCTGCTCCCATCTCAACACATTGAACATTTCTGAAAATGGCCTTTAAGCTAATTACTGGCCGCAGTGGTGACCCGTCTCAGCCAGTGGCTGATCATTCAATTCCCGTGTATTGAGACAGCATCAGGAATTAGAGAGCAGCAGGAAAACGGGCAACGTCAAAATGGCATTGGCTATTGGCATATTACTTTTGATTAAGCTAATTTTTACAATTTCTACAATTGTATGGTTAGTACCAAAAGGGTGGCCCACAGGCCCCAACATTTTATGATCCATCAATAATATATTATGTTTACACTGAGTATTTTCATGTATATTTTTTGTGCCAAATGAAATCCTGACAAACTGACAAAACTCACTTTAACACCCATTTCAATGGCTGTGATACAATATAGTTCATACGATGCATAATTTACCGTGCATGGAATTGACATCCACATCATGGGAAAAAAATAAATAAAGTTCAGGCATATTCCACATGGAAACCATGGCACCTAGTCAACACCAGTGAATGGATGTGGAATACACTGCATGAAACCTTCAAATTTACTGCAGGAATCCAATTGTCATCCTCAGATTTCTTTGCTACAGTACAAATTCCACTGCAAATAAATGTTGAATATTTACTACATGTATTTCTGCCGTGTGAACATACCCTAAGGAATCAAGCTTAAAGAGGTTGTAAGCTTTGATGGTTTTGTGAAGATATGTGCATGTTGAGTAACATAAGCAGTGTGTATGAACTCTATCCAGACTGAGCTTTTATTTTTCCATGGTGTTACACATCTCAGACGTACAGCAACAAACAGGAATTTGTTTTCTAAATGGAATTGACATCATGGGAAATAAAACAAGTTATAGTTCAGGCATATTCCACATGGAAACCATGGCACCTAGTCAATCCCACTGAATGGAAGTGAAATCCACGTGGAATCCACTGCATAAAACCTTCAAATTTGCTACTGGAATCCAATGGTCATCCTCAGATTGTGCTACAAATTCCACTGCAAATACATGTTGAATATTTACTACATGTATTTCTAGTGACATAACCTAACAAATCAAGTTAAAGAGGAAGTAAGTTTTGATGCTTTTGCGAAGAAATGTGCATGTTGACTAACACATAAACTGTGTGCATGAACTCTACCCAGACTGAGCTTTTATTTTTACATGGTGTTGCACAGCTCAGACTTATAGCAACAAACTATAAGGAATTTTTATATTTTTTTCAAAATGTTAGTTTGAATAAAAAGGCAGAAGGTGCCTGTAATGTTTTTGAAACATGCCAGATTTCAACTTTGACAAAACGGAAAAAATATATTTTATCATTCATTTGTGTATGTCAAATCAAGTGTTAAAAATTGTCCAAAAATTCCTGGCGGCAGGCATCATTTTATAACTCACCTTCAAACACTGCTTCAGATAATTGAAGACAGAAGCTTTGAGAATAAGTGTCTCTCCTTGGATGATGGAATATGGCAGAGTAAGTTCCACGAAGAACGGTTTGAAGACAGTCAAAGAAACTTGTGGAGATAGACCAAAACCACTGTCTCCCACACAGAAGGATCTGGCATTGAATTGTGTGATGGTGTCTGGGACAGTGACTTGGATGCTTGTTTCTTCCAATTCACTATAAAATAAGTCAGACCGTTAAGTGAAATTTGAAAAAAAAAATAAACTTTGAAAAAAACTATATTTATTTCTTAGTGTTAAATAGGTTTTCCAAAGAGAATGTTTTAAGCATTCAGGTCAGAAAGTCAGCAGAAGGCAGTGAAATTGGATCAGTAGAGGTGAGTAATGATTCTTTTTACCTCTTCTGGTTGATGGGGAACTAACAGAACACTTACCTGGTGTCCTCCCTTTCCTTTTTTTTTATAGCTGCAGATCTACCAATTCACAAGCTCGTCTTCTGTCATCCAAGATGGTCACAGTCGTTTCTCAGACTACCTGATGCATACTGTGCATTTAGTAGTCCAAGACACTTCCTAGTGCCCTCAGACTGGCCAGAACCGCTCTTGTGAAAAGTGCTGGCCAATCCAAGAGCAGGGCTGGACAAGTTGGAAGTGTCTTGGATACCAAATGCACAGTATGTGTCAGGTAGTCTAAGAAATGGTGAAGTCATCTTAGTTGACAGAAGAGGAGCCTGGAATTGGCAGATCTGCAGCTAGGGCACCAGGTAACTGTTCTATTCGTTGTCCAGTGAATGTGATTTGTTTAAACTGGAGTGTCACTTTAAAGGTTACCCCTTCAACTAATTCTCCTGATCACCAGGCAACCCAGAGTGCACTTAAATCTTTAAAAAAATGTTCTTAACGTTTCTGACTAGAGACCATCAAAAAATGGACTGAAAATGGTCTGAATTATTCTACCCAAAAGTGCTCCATTTGACCTAAAAATGGTTGTATGACACTTGGAGATCTCCTATTGATGGCAAATGTTTGCCGGTGTTTATACATACACAAGTGGTATTGGTAAAAACATTGGCTTGTCTGAACAAGCTTTCCAAAAATAATGTCTTAACAGGGAAGATGCCTGTCCCTGGGAGAAACAGTGGTTTCTTGTGCACAAGCTGAAAAATTCCAAAATGATGCCTTAATTGGAGCAGATTCCTGTCTGTGGTTTATGCTCACACTAATGATAGTATCAGAAGAATCAGTGGCTTGTTCTGAACAAGCTTCCAAAATTATCCCATTGGAGCAGCAGGAGATGTTGATGTAATTAATGACCATTTTACTCTGTTTGTACAGATGCTGCAGCATATACAAAGTGGAATTTCAGTGAGTTGGAATATTACAGATGAAGTAGTGCAAAGGCACTTCCGAAAAAACATGGCCAGCGTCTTCAACAAGCCATAATACTTTTTTCAAAAGGTTACACCCCCAAATCTATCATGTCTATCACGCAGGAGAATTTGGAGAGTTTTTTTGACAATTTTAAACACTTAACAATAGCCCAAAATAAGTAAGATGCAATAATAATATACATTCCCCCAAATGTGTCTATAGCTCTTAAAGGAGTTCTCTGGGAAAAATGACATTTTAGCAATTACCAGCAGCCTGTCTCACTAAGTAGAAGATGTATACTTACCTTCACCCTGCCACTCAGGTCCCCATGCTGCCACCAGTGTTTCCATGTTGTAGTCTCTGACACACCATGGGCATAATAACATGCTCCAGTTCAGGACAATGCTGGCAATTATTAACATTTCATTATTCCAAGAAACCACCTTCAAGTTACTAAAACTTAAACGTAAACTAGTTACTAAACGTTTAAACGTAAACCTGCTATATTTCGACTTAAAATGTCACGTTTTGGTGAAAGAGTCATCATTTTTGGTACCATTGAATCTTATAATAAAACTTATCCTAGACACTTTTTTGGTCCTAACACTGTGATCGGAGGAAGGAGAGTGTCCATATTATGGAGATATTCAATTTCAATTCATTCCAATAATTATAGTGGAGCTTTATTTTCTTGAAGATAATTACCCAATAGATACAAGGTTCCAGAGCCAGGTTTCGGGGAAATATTTTCTCACCGCCTCATTGCTTTGAGATGGCTGGAAAACTCCTTTATCAGCTGAAAGATTGCAAAAAGATTTTATTCTACATAAATTGGAGTAGCCTTGTACATATTATTATCTTGATTTCTTCATTCAAGATTCTAGCTGCTACTGGAAATAACTCCTGACACCTGTTCTACACGTAACTTATTGTTTTATAAAAATCTAAAACAAAAAAATGCAAATACAATAAATGTAGACCAAATGGGATTTGAACTTTTTGAGGAGAGGTGAGAGTAAGGTGGCACATTGGGCTGTCAGAAAGCTTGAATGCAGGATTTAGCAGAGAATAGTGGTTTGCAGTGCAGTGGAATACTTGCAAGCTTCTGAAGAAAAACAAAGGAACATTTTTAATTAAAACCTATCACAAAATAAATGCAATTCATTAAAATAAATACTACAAAGGTGCCCATAGCCTTTAAAGGCTAGGGACACCTTTGGCGTAATTTTCTCTTGTTATTACTGCATTGTACTCATTTTGAACAAAAAATCTTTTTCTTCAATTGGTTCTTGTAAAAAATGTTCAGCCCCTTTCACTGTCCAGGGCTGATATTCTCTAGTACTGGGCTAAATATTCCCCTATTTTGCCTTGGTAGCGAGGGTCACAAAGCATGGCTACCCAATAATCATCAGATTGCTTGATGCCACTGAACAGCCTGTCACTGCAAGCATACAGGTCGTCATTCTGGCCAACGTGCCCAAGGAGCCAGTTTCTTCTGCCTCCACTCCCCACTGAGAAAGCCGGCTCGGCAAGTGCCATCCTCATTAGAGATAAGCAAAGTTTTCAAAGATTTTGACTCGGACACTTCGCCGAATTTTCCCCAAAAAATTTGCTTCATTCCAAATCAATTCATCACAAAACATGTTAAATCAGCTATATTGTATACAGCTATCAGTGTACATCACTAGGCAGTGCAGCAACATCCATAGCTAGTCCTTTCTGGTAATGAAATACTTACTGTGTGTCGGTATGACAGGTAAGTCACATACAGTATATGGATGTGTGTATTGGTGTGCATCACTATTAGACTCAGTTCACAGTTATGGGTCCAACAGAACAGAACCGTGTGGAGATCTTTTCAGGTTAGCTTATTTGAGAGTAGTGGATCCTGTCTTTTGAGAATTCACCTTCACACAGTCAGTATTTGGTCAGTAATTTATCAGTATTGGCAAGGCCAAAAAAAACAGGAGTGGGTCCAAAACAGAGATGACAAGTGAAGGAAGTATTTGCATGTCTTCTGTGTTTTAGACCTTCTCCTGCTAATGGCATCCGAATCATGAGCAAATCCTGATGCAAAACACTGACCATATGATAGAGGCCTTATGGATACTCCAAAGACAGGATCCATTGTGGTTTTCATTTTTCAGTTCTTCTGACGGATCAGGAGAACAGCAAAATAAACTGTGATATCAATATCATCTTTCACTTTGTAACACGTTTAACCGCCATTTTAGTAAAAAATCTATTTGTTACTACAAAGCATCAGGAAATTCGGCTTCGGTGCAAATCAAATTTTTTCAAAACTTCGGATGGAATTCCACTTTGGTTTGCTCATCATCCTCTTGTTCCTCCACCTCCTCCTCTTTCACTGGCAGCTCCTCATCCTCATCTTCATCATTCTTCTCCTCCTCCATAGCAAATTCCCCAACAGCTGTAGGGCAGACTGCAAGATGCGTCAGTTACTCTTCTTTCACCGTCGTCCTGTGCTGCATGAGCATCAGCATCTGTTCTAAGATAAATATGAGAGGGATGATGTTGTTCATGCTGCAGTTGTCCCTGGTGACAAACTTTTTGGCCTCTTCGAAGGGATTCGGCACCTGACAGGCATCTTGAAGCAACACCTGCTCCCTGCTGCTGAAGCAGTCTGGTGCATGACAAAATCTTCGCGGCTTTCTGTGACTCGTACAGATGCTCAAGCATGTATAATGTTGAACTCCAGCAAGTTGGCACGTCGTGGATTAAGTGGTGTCATGGCAAACCGTTATGTTGCTGCAGGGTTAGGAGAGCTTTCCTTGCTACATAAGAGTGGCTAAAGTTATTGGACAGTCTTCTGGACTTTGCCAGCACCTTGCGCAAGCCAGTGTACTTACTTAGAAAGTGCTGCCACGCCATGCAGGGAGCATATGTTATTTTGCCCAGGTTCAGGGTAGCCAGAATGTTGTGCCCATTGTCCCTGACCACCTTGCCCAGTTGGAGTTGGCAGGGTGAAAGAGTAGATGGTTGTGCTTGATGTTATGAGCAACTATTCACCAGTGTGGCTACTCTCTCCCAGGCCGTCTCCAACCACTTGGCAATGTTGACTTGACACATGATAGGAAGGAAGGTAGTGTCAGCGATCCTGTGCTCTGCTGCTGTTGGATGAGGAACGTGTTTGGAGGGTAGGAGGCAGATAAGTTCTGACACAATCGTGGGGGGTCAAAAGGGCCTGGTCTCAATGCGAGGTGCTGCCTCACCACTACCTTAAAAAAACATTGACTTAGTGGCCTGTGAAAGACATGTATTGTTCTTTGCCTGTAAAAGCTCCTCCAGGTGTCCATCGTGGCGTGAACTTACCTGCACAGTGAATCGCAACGAGTGACCCATGCTGTCTGCCATGTGAGAGTACAAGGTAAGGATGGCTTTTGGGAGATATAATACCAGCTAGGAATCATTCAGTGAGGCTGAGCACACGCCATTAGCTCCCTAAAGGCAGCAGATTTGACTAAATGGTACGCAGCAACTGCACCTCCAGCAACTTGGCCAGGTGGGAATTTTTGTTTCCTGGCCACACATCCATTATCGATGGCTGACAATGTAGCGGAAGTGGAAAAAGATATTGTAATAATGGAGAAGTGGAAAGGGATGATGACAATGTGAAAGACACCGTACTGTCCATACTGCCCTGAAAGGGGACCAGGAGAAGGAGGGAACTCCTGCTGTGATGGCTTGCTGCCACTCTTGCATTTCATGTGGCATCATAGAGCTTTTGTGCCTATGTTTTTGGTTTACCTACCCAAGTCTTATTTACTCTTGCACAGCTTCACAAGGCAGCATGGAGAACAACTGCCAGTTGGGAGATACTGACGCAGTAGAGGAAGAGGTAGCCAAGCTCGGCTTAGCTCTGGCACATTTTGGGCCTAACCCAACCATAGTGTCAGTGATTTTTATTGCTGCCGTTACTTCCCTCCTCCTCAGCACCCTGATCTGGCTATCAGGTCTTGTCCAGGACAATCGTCATCACCCTCCATGTCGCTTCTATCAGACTGCTCTTCCCCCGACTGCCACTGTCACTGTCCCCAACAACAATACCATAGTTACAGGTGCCACCAACACTGCTATGCCTGGAGTCTGCAGCCTCCTCCTCCCACTCCTCCTCAGGGCAGTACAAACGCACATACTTTTTTGTGCTGGCCTGCGTATTGGTGTACTGATCACCAATATCCTGGTTTAATTAACTTGAACAATCCAACCGTGGGGAATTCACAGAAACGGACAATTGAAGCCTGATGCTCAGTTTCTCGTTATCACTCACAGGAAAGTAGTTTGGTGTACTACTGATCACCTACATGCTGGTTTAATAAAAATGAATGTACACCCCCTTAAAAAAATTAAATTCCAACCTTTGGGAAACTGATGATGCTTGACCCTCAATATCACGTTAACACTCACACGTAAGTAGTTGCCCTAGCCTGTGTATGGGTGTGCTAACCACCTAAATGCTGGTTTCATTAAATTCAATAACCCGCCTCAAAAAAAAAAATTGAAAGTGAACTGTGTGTGTGGATATAATAAACTGATTTAGCCTAATATTTCATTCTCAATCAATGATGTAAAAAAA
>ONZH01012285.1:0-130501 GCA_900303285.1 Rhinella marina
CATCACTGCGGGGCCCGCTATCAGCAGGAGGGACAAGTATCGGCGGATGTTGCGGGAGTACCTGGCAGACCGTACCCCTGTCCTCCCCGATCCCTCGGCGTCCTACACTTACTGGGTCTCCAAGTTGGACACGTGGCTGGAACTGTCCCTGTACGCCTTGGAGGTGCTTGCCTGCCCTGCCGCCAGCGTGCTATCAGAAAGGGTGTTCAGCGCAGCCGGGGGCATTATAACCGATAAGCGCAGCCGCCTGTCAACCGACAGTGCGGACAGGCTGACGCTAATCAAAATGAACAGCAAGTGGATTGACCCGGACTTTGCTTCTCCAACCGTGGAAAGCAGCCAAAAGTGAAGTGCCATCTGTATGAAGTGCCATTTCCTCCTCCACCTCCTCCTCCTCCTCCTTAACCGCCGTAGAATTGCTCCGTAAAAAAAAATATATATATATTATGGCTCTCCTCTTGGGCCTCCACATAATTTTTATTGGGCCTCCACATAATTTTTAAGAGGTCTCACCTCTTGGGCCTCCACATAATTTTTAAGAGGTCTCACCTCTTGGGCCTCCACATAATTTTTAAGAGGTCTCACCTCTTGGGCCTCCACATAATTTTTAAGAGGTCTCACCTCTTGGGCCTGCACAAAATGTTTAAGAGGTCTCACCTCTTGGGCCTCCACATAATTTTTAAGAGGTCTCACCTCTTGGGCCTCCACATAATTTTTAAGAGGTCTCACCTCTTGGGCCTCCCACATAATTTTTAAGAGGTCTCACCTCTTGGGCCTCCACATAATTTTTAAGAGGTCTCACCTCTTGGGCCTGCACAAAATGTTTAAGAGGTCTCACCTCTTGGGCCTCCACATAATTTTTAAGAGGTCTCACCTCTTGGGCCTCCACAAAATCTTTAAGAGGTCTCACCTCTTGGGCCTCCACAAAAGGTTTAACAGGTCTCACCTCTTGGGCAGCCACATAATTTTTAAGAGGTCTCACCTCTTGGGCCTCCACATAATTTTATCGAGGTCTCACCTCTTGGGCCTGCACAAAATCTTTAAGAGGTCTCACCTCTTGGGCCTCCCACATAATTTTTAAGAGGTCTCACCTCTTGGGCCTCCACATAATCTTTAAGAGGTCTCACCTCTTGGGCCTCCACAAAATCTTTAAGAGGTCTCACCTCTTGGGCCTCCACAAAATCTTTAAGAGGTCTCACCTCTTGGGCCTCCACAAAATCTTTAAGAGGTCTCACCTCTTGGGCCTGCCACAAAATCTTTAAGAGGTCTCACCTCTTGGGCCTCCACAAAATCTTTAAGAGGTCTCACCTCTTGGGCCTCCACAAAATCTTTAAGAGGTCTCACCTCTTGGGCCTCCACAAAATCTTTAAGAGGTCTCACCTCTTGGGCCTCCACAAAATCTTTAAGAGGTCTCACCTCTTGGCCTCACAAAATCTTTAAGAGGTCTCACCTCTTGGCCTCCACAAAATCTTTAAGAGGTCTCACCTCTTGGGCCTCCACAAAATCTTTAAGAGGTCTCACCTCTTGGGCCTCCACAAAATCTTTAAGAGGTCTCACCTCTTGGGCCTCCACAAAATCTTTAAGAGGTCTCACCTCTTGGGCCTCACAAATCTTAAGAGGTCTCACCTCTTGGGCCTCCACAAAATCTTTAAGAGGTCTCACCTCTTGGGCCTCCACAAAATCTTTAAGAGGTCTCACCTCTTGGGCCTCCACAAAATCTTTAAGAGGTCTCACCTTGGCCCCAAATCTTAGGTCTCACCTCTTGGGCCTCCACATAATTATACTATAAAATATTAGGCCTTATAATTGGCAACTGTACTGTGCGTTCTCTTGCAAAATTCTTTAAATACCTGGTGTTAATACCCACCGTCTGAAAAGTTAGTACACGGCTGTGTACCTTGAACTCTAAAATATTAGGCCTTATAATTGGCAACTGTACTGTGCGTTCTCTTGCAAAATTATTTCACGGCTGTGAAGGCAAAATATTGTAACAAAAAAAAATAAAATGCGGAGGGGGGCTAGCGGAATAGGACGTGGACGAGGACGGGGGCGCGGAAATGCTGTTGGGGGCCATAGTTGCTGGTTGAATTATCTGAGGTAAATGATTCTCCTTTAGACGACGCTTTCCCTTTGCATCGTTCTGCGATTAAACCATAAATAACTCTCTGCATATTTATACCAAATGCACCCAGTACGAAAAAAGTCATAGAAAGTTTCCAAACAGAGACTGGAAAACATCAGTAAGTTGAAAAAAACTGTTCGCTAAAAAAAAAAAAAAGTTAAAAATAAAATTGGCAGTTGATAGTATCGAGCTATTGTCACAGAGAGACGCGATTACAACACCTTCATTTACATTCAGTACATGTCTCAAGGCATTGGGAGAATGAAAACAGGCCACGGCTGGAGTATGAAATGTACCACCGCTTTGTACTGTCCGATACTGACCCGGTCCAGGGTGATGTCCAGCGAGGAAAGCAGTGGAGAGGTGGTGGTCTGCGCAGCACCGAAAAAGGCAGCAAGAGGCAGAGGGATGTCCACAGGCAGAGGAATGTCCACAGGCAGAGGGATGTCCACAGGCAGAGGCATGTCCACAGGCAGAGGGATGTCCACAGGCAGAGGGATGTCCACAGGCAGAGGGATGTCCACAGGCAGAGGGATGTCCACAGGCAGAGGACAGTTCAGACAGAGAAGTGAGGCCACAGCCAGCAGGGCCGAGCGTAACCATCCCGCTCCTATGCGTCCTTAAAGAATCCCTCATCGCAATAAGGGAGAACGCATTGCACACAGAGGAGACGGGGGCAGGAGGAGACGCAACGGAGCTACACAGTCAGACCACACTTTTGTCTGCTTCACGGTGGCAGTTGCAGGAGGAGGAGGATGAGGAGGAGGAGGACGACGTGGAGGTGGCTGTGGAAGAGGAGGAGGATGCTGGCGGCGAGGGTAGCAGTCAGGCTGTGTGCGTCCCATTGGTTCAGCGCGGATGGGGCGGAGAGGAGGCGGAAGAGGAAGAGGAGGAAATGGCAAGTGATCCTTCTGGTGGGGGCAGTGACGTCATGCCTATTCAGAGTCTGGCACACATGGCTGACTTCATGCTGGGCTGCTTTTCCCGGGACACACGTGTTGTCCGGATAGTGGAGAACAAACTGTACTGGGTCTTCGCAATCCAAGTTGGACACGTGGCTGGAACTGTCCCTGTACGCCTTGGAGGTGCTTGCCTGCCCTGCCGCCAGCGTGCTATCAGAAAGGGTGTTCAGCGCTGCCGGGGGCATTATCACCGATAAGCGCAGCCGCCTGTCAACCGACAGTGCCGACAGGCTGACGCTAATCAAAATGAACAGCAAGTGGATTGACCCGGACTTTGCTTCTCCAACCGTGGAAAGCAGCCAAAAGTGAAGTGCCATCTGTATGAAGTGCCATTTCCTCCTCCACCTCCTCCTCCTTAACCGCCGTAGAATTGCTCCGTAAATCAGAAAAATTTTTATATTTATGGCTCACCTCTTGGGCCTCCACAAAATGTTTAAGAGGTCTCACCTCTTGGGCCTCCACATAATTTTTAAGAGGTCTCACCTCTTGGGCCTGCCGCAAAATGTTTACGAGGTCTCACCTCTTGGGCGTCCACATAATTTTTAAGAGGTCTCCCCTCTTGGGCCTCCACATAATTTTTAATACGTCTCACCTCTTGGGCCTCCACAAAATGTTTAAGAGGTCTCACCTCTTGGGCCTCCACAAAATGTTTAACAGGTCTCACCTCTTGGGCCTCCACATAATTTTTAACAGGTCTCACCTCTTGGGCCTCCACATAATTTTTAAGAGGTCTCACCTCTTGGGCCTGCACAAAATGTTTAAGAGGTCTCACCTCTTGGGCCTCCACATAATTTTTAAGAGGTCTCCCCTCTTGGGCCTCCACATAATTTTTAATACGTCTCACCTCTTGGGCCTCCACAAAATGTTTAACAGGTCTCACCTCTTGGGCCTCCACATAATTTTTAAGAGGTCTCCCCTCTTGGGCCTCCACATAATTTTTAATACGTCTCACCTCTTGGGCCTCCACAAAATGTTTAACAGGTCTCACCTCTTGGGCCTCCACATAATTTTTAATACGTCTCACCTCTTGGGCCTCCACAAAATGTTTAACAGGTCTCACCTCTTGGGCCTCCACATAATTTTTAATACGTCTCACCTCTTGGGCCTCCACAAAATGTTTAACAGGTCTCACCTCTTGGGCCTCCACATAATTTTTAACGGGTCTCCCCTCTTGGGCCTCCACATAATTTTTAATACGTCTCACCTCTTGGGCCTCCACAAAATCTTTAACAGGTCTCCCCTCTTGGGCCTCCACATAATTTTTAATACGTCTCACCTCTTGGGCCTCCACAAAATCTTTAACAGGTCTCACCTCTTGGGCCTCCACATAATTTTTAAGAGGTCTCACCTCTTGGGCCTCCACAAAATGTTTAAGAGGTCTCACCTCTTGGGCCTCCACAAAATGTTTAAGAGGTCTCACCTCTTGGGCCTCCACATAATTTTTAAGAGGTCTCACCTCTTGGGCCTCCACATAATTTTTAAGAGGTGTCACCTCTTGGGCCTCCACATAATTTTTAACGGGTCTCCCCTCTTGGGCCTCCACATCATTTTTAAGAGGTCTCACCTCTTGGGCCTCCACAAAATCTTTAACAGGTCTCACCTCTTGGGCCTCCACATAATTTTTAAGAGGTCTCACCTCTTGGGCCTCCACAAAATGTTTAAGAGGTCTCACCTCTTGGGCCTCCACATAATTTTTAAGAGGTCTCACCTCTTGGGCCTGCGCAAAATGTTTAAGAGGTCTCACCTCTTGGGCCTCCACATAATTTTTAAGAGGTGTCAACTCTTGGGCCTCCACATAATTTTTAAGAGGTCTCACCTCTTGGGCCTCCACATAATTTTTAAGAGGTGTCACCTCTTGGGCCGCCACAAAATTTTCCATGAGCCTCTGGCCAGCCCACGGCCTCTTCCTGCCTTTTGCGGTCCTACGCATCCCTCAACATCCCCACTGCTTTACCTGCTAGACATGACACTGGGCCAGGTCGGGTCACTGACATCTCAAGCGCCAACAATTTGGGCATTTTAAGGCTTCTGCATGTGTTTGAGTTGTTTTTACATTTTAAAGAAGACATGTCTGACCACATCTCACACACACACACAATGACAATTAGGGGTGGGGTCTATTTGCTTTCCCCCTTGCCTATGCCATCTGTGGTTGTCATAGGCAACGTGATTTTAAGGGGTGCAGAATTTCATCGTTTTTTTTGTCTAGTTTGGCTTGGGGTCCATGGCAATGTAGAGGAAAGAAGGTTTCCTTGTATGGTCTCACTTTACAGAGAGGTTAGATTGTGTTTGGAGTGTATTGTTGAGAGGCTGTGATAGTGGCGTAATAGTGCGACTTGGGCGCGTTATATGCACCCAGACATGCTTCCCCTGCTGTCCCAGTTGCATTCCAGCAGTGTTGGCATCCTTTTCTGAGGTTCCAGGGTGGACTTGGTGACCTCCAAGTGGTCGAATTGAGATTTCCAAGTGGCGAGCATTTTTTCCCCATAGACTTTAATGGGATTCGATATTCGGTCGAATAGTCGAATTTCGCGGTCTATTCGAATCGAATTTCGAACTTTCGAATATTTCACTACTCGCTCATCTCTATACATCGGTATGGCACATAGAGTACTGTATTGCTTTCTATTGGACAACCAGTCTGTTTAACCCCTTAACTCATTCTTTCAACCTCGCATTCCAACAGCCATAACTTTTTTTTTTTAACAGTATAACGATTGTTTTTTGTGGGAGGATTTTTTGGGTGCATATAATTTGTTTTTTACAGCATTTATATTAACTTCATTCTGCGCACCAGTATGATTACAGCAATGCCTAATATTTATATTATTTAACGTTTTACTACTTTTGTGTTGCAAGAATCTGAGCACTATAACTTTCTGTCTAAGGAGCTGGTATAGAAAAAAATAAAAAATGAGTTTTAATTCCAATCCTTGGGAATAAAACCCAAGTAAATTAAAGAAAGAAGGGAGTCAAAGGGTGATAAGTTAAAATTGTGTAATTGGTGCAGATGATAATTGATACTGAAATGATGGAGGTGAACGCAGTCTTTGTTTGGAGATCGCTCCAAATGGGGCAGGTTTCCAATGAGTATATTTAAACAAAGAAAAAATTGTGGTAGTGGCAGGCACCAATACCCCTTCTATTTTATATATATAGTAGTTAGGATTAGCATTCCATAATAATAGGGAAGAAATCAATAAGATAAAATAATGAAAATACTGAGTATTAAAGAATTATGGAAACTGACCAAATAGCTAATCCTAACTACTAAATATATATATATATATATATATATATATATATATAAGAGAAGGGGGTATTGGTGCCTGCCACTACTATCATTTTTTCCTTGTCTATGGAGCTGTGTGAGAGCTTGTTCTTTGTGGAATGACTTGACGTTTTCCTTGGTACCAGTATGAAGTATATACAACTTTTTATGTGCACCTTATATTTATTTTTAAATTAATAATCCTTTCTAATAGGAAAAAAGTTTGTCTTTTTGGTTTTAATATGTTTGACATTTTGTTTAACTTTTACATTTCTTAAATAGGGGACTTGATCCTGATGACATCTTACGTGACGTGTTATGCCTATTAGAATAACATTACAGGAATGTCATTAGGCCAAGCTTTTGGCAAAGATAGAAGGCCATTGCTAGGAACCAAAAAGTCAATAATTTCTCCAGCACACCATAAAACCGATGATCTTTATTGTTGCCTCTTTAAAAATATTTCCAAATGTAGCAGTAAATGTGTTTCAGGGTATGACTTGTTCTTAATCATAGCAATCGTACTATAAGAACGAGCCATACTCTATTTGAAATGCGTAAGTGTCTTTTACTGCTGTATTTGAAAATGTTTTCAAAGAAGTGACAATAAAGATGATTGATTTTATGGAGTGCTGGATCATTTTTCTTTACTTTTTTGGATTATTGCTTATGTGCCCGTTTCTGATTCAGAGTTCGTCTTCTTGCACCCGCAGCCCAGTTCGGAAAACATGGCTTATGTTAAGGGTCGGACTGGGGTTCCTAGGACCCACCAGTAAAATTAATTCTGGGGTCCCACTGCACAGATACATGCAAATATTACCTACTCATACAGCAGAAGGCAGCAGCTAGACACTACAAGATGATTGATTATGGAGGCCCCTGCTGTGACTTCAAGAAAGTGGGTCTCTGGGGAAAGCATATACTGGCTGATCTGCCTCTATATCTAGAAGTCATCTCAGCCAAATTATACATCTACAGTAACATAATAAACTGGGTAGTTTGTTAAATAATCTTCCCAGTCTATGTATGGATGCATAGGCTGGTTGAGATGGTGTGTGTAGTACAGTCTATTGTGCCATGTACTACTTGAGCAGGGAATGGGGGACTAGGGGCTCTCCAGGGGATTCAGCTGTAACCCTGCCGCCCAGTCCGAGCCTGCTTATGGTGGTGAACTAACCATGTTTCTTTCTTTTTGGAAAGTTTACTAACATTTTTAGGAATCCACTTGTATTCTGTGATCAAGTCAAGTGGGGAGAACGATGGGATTTCAGAGGGAGCCCTTCCTAACCACTCCCTAACCACTTAGATGCCAAGGTGGCTATTGCCTAAGGGGTTAAACTAAAAGGAAGGAGTATTTGTCCCTCAAGTTCTTTACTAGGAATAAACTCTAACACTCTATTTTGACTTTTGTGGTTGTAGAAGATTGTTATCACTTTTTTATATCCAATCAGAAATGTCTGATAAACCTGTTGACATTTTTCTAATTATAAATTTGCCTATGACCCAGAATCCACCTTGTCAGGAATCTCATTAATGAAGATATCAGACATCCAACTCACACAGAAATGTCCTGTCTGCTTTCGTATGATTATAGCCAGTGTCTTGATCCACATCATTCACAATTAAAATCTTTTTATTCATCATTTGTACAGAAATAAGAATGAGAGGCGGAAGAATCTCTAAAAATAAATAAGCCACCTTCTTTTGATGTGGAAGATAAAAGCTCTCTCACCGAGTGAAATTAGACTTTTGCAACACTTTGTCATGTTAATTAATGTATTGGAAGAAGACTGTCTAACAATTATAGTGCAGGGTCAGTAAGTTCTAACAGTAATTACAGCACATTATTAAAAAACTTGGAATTTGGAAGATTACATTGGATTGTACACAAATTAAAAGTCACAAGGAGAACGAGTAATTACATTCTCACATCTATCAGTCTAAAGAACGTGGACAAAAGATTCTTTTAATGGGCAGATTATGTGCCAGAAAACGAGCACCATCTCTGAAAGAACCTTGATCTGTGCTTGTTTAGTACATTTAAATGCACCAATCATCCTACTATATGGGGATGAACGAGTGTGCAAAAATACTTGCACATGCCCTCATCATCTCCCACCGAGACTACTGTAACATCTTCCTTTGTGGCCTCCCATCTAGCACTCATGCACTCCTCCAATCTATCCTCAACTCTGCCACCCAACTAATCCACCTCTCCCCCCGATATTCTCCTCCCTACCAGTCGCTTTACTGGCTCCACGTTGCCTAGAGAATCCAGTACAAAACACTTACTTTGACGTACAAGACCATACACAACCTGTCCCCTCCATAAATCTGTGACCTGATCTCCCAATACCCTCCTTTACACAATCTGAGATCCTCACAGGACCTCCTTCTCTACTCTCCTCTTATCGCCTCTTCCCACAATTGCGTCCAAAATTTCTCCTGTGCAGCCCCCGTACTCTGGAACTCTCTACCGCAACTTATCAGATGCTCATCTACTGTGGAAACCTGAAAACCCACCTCTTCAGACAAGCCTACAACGTACATTAACCCTTCTGCCACTATGCCACCATGACCAGCCTTACCCTCACCTACTGTATCCATCTACCATCCCTTGTAGATTGTAAGTCCTTGTGGGCAGGGTCCTCTCCTTCTGTACCAGTTTGTAACTCATTTTATTCATGCTTATTGTACTTGTTTTTTTATTATCTATGTATACCCCTTATCATATGTACAGCGCAATGGAATGAATAGCCATTTAATAATAAATAACAATAATAAAATTGTTAAATTACCATCATTCGTCCCCATACAGTTTAATTTTATTGGTAGCACCTGCCCTGTTTACATGTGGAAAAGTGTTGCTAACAAACAAGCGTTTTTCTGCCCACATAAAAGATACGATCAGGAGACAAATGAGTGTTTACATGGGGCCAGGGACAGACTGGGAACTAAAAGTGGCCCTGGAAAAAAGGTAAAAGTAGCCCCATGTTGCAGGTTCCAAATTGACAGAATGTGGGACAATATAATTAGGTTGGGCTAACAAATGTGGGCAAGGATATGAAGTGCAGAAAAATATACCGCCCCAGTTGAACCAAATGCCACAGTGTAGCACAAAATACTGCCATACCACAGTATTCAACTGTATCTCTATCCTGAGGACGTTGATACATTTGAATTCAGGAGGGACCTGTGGCTACTGGTTATCTGCGTAAGAGAGAATCACATTATTATGAACCCGACTGGCGGCCATGAAGAGGACTTGGGTGGCCCTCCTAGACATAGGTCCACTGGGAAATTTCCCTATAGGGTCTATGGCCAATCCGCCCCTGCATGGGGCAACAAATGGCAAAAAACATTTGTGGGAAGCTTTGATTGCCAACTCATAGGCCTGTGTTAAAGAGCCTTCAGAGAAGCAGGAGTGAGCTGTAGCACACCTTGCATGGAGGTTATGTGACTACTATGGGCCCGTGATGGAGGGGTGCCCATCACTGAGCTGCTTTCACTTCTTCTCAATATAGTCAAAAGACATTGGGTCGAGTCCAACTATACCATATTAACAAGCTTGAGCTTGAAGGTGGGCCCATTCTAAATTTTGCTATGGGGCCCTATGATTTCTGTGTACGCCTCTGTGAGTGAGATGTTGTCATACTAAGGTTGGATTCACATTGCACTTTAACCCTCTGTTAGTCCTGTTTGGACATGTTTAGTCATGTAATGGGTCATGTTTGGACTCTGCTTTCCATTTGTTTCCAGCTTTTTTGCCAGGCAGAATAGCATAGTAGACTCTATGGATATTCTTATCTTTGAAAAAGCCTAAAAAACAATGGGAAGTAGGTCAAATGGAGACCAAATGTTATGCAAGCGGGCTTGGACCCACTGCGCCACTAACTGGCTATACTCTGGAGGGGCGTGACTAGGCAACTACCTGGTCTTCACTAGAGCCTCTGATGGTGAGGATAGGCTTGGGCAATTAGAGTAGTTGCCAGGTGCCACTCCAGAGTAGTCCCCGAGTCAGTGGCAGCTGACCAGGGTGTCAGAAATACCGATGCCAGCACCAAGGGAAAGTACGTGGTCAGGAAGTAGTCCAAAGTCAGGGCAGGCAGTGATCAAGTCCGTAAACGAAGTCCAAGGTCAGAGGCAGGTGGCAAACAAGTAAATCTGATAAATCCAAAAGCAGGGTCCGGTACACAGAAAAGCAGAAACTCCAAAAACACCTTCACACTAAGAACTAGACAAGCTAGTGACCATGAGTTGCTCAGGCATCTTCCTGGGGCAGGAAGCGCCTTTAAATAATTCCTGCAATCCAGCCATAGGCTGGGGAGATAGAGGAAATGTACATGTTGCCTCACAAGGGAGGAGAGACACACCCATGCACGCCCAACAACAGTACAAGACTCAAGCAGGAAGTAAGCTCTGGCATGGAGCATACATAAAACAGTTGAGCTACCTGCTGCCCACTCTTGTCAGCGGGGCGCATGGCAGCAGGAGGGAAAGAGGGAGCCCGGCACCCATGCCCGCGGGTAGGGGCAGCAGCGCCGGCACAGACTGCTGGGCTAACACCAAAAATGAATCCTTTGAACTCCATTTGACCCAGTGAATATACTTGTTGATATATACATTTGAATACTGTGTTGGTTACTTAGGCATAAACCCCTGATGGACAGCTAAAAGGCAAGTTGAATCCAGCCTAAGGGACCATTCATACAACGATTTTGTGGCTGTTTTTCATGCATTTTCCGCACCTAAAAACACCTCTAAAAAACCTCCCATTCATTTCAGTGGGAGGCAGAAGTATATATTTTTTTCCATGCTGAAAAAAGCAGCATGAAAAAAGAAGCAGCATTCTTTATCTTGGAGTGGAATCCGCGCTGATTCTCCCATTGAAATGAAAAAGAAAAAAAAATGTCAAAAACTGCATCAAAACTGCAAAGAAAATCAACACATTTTCCATGTGAACAGACCCTAAGGCCAAGTTATCATTAGCATTGTGTTTTCCATGTTCCGTCAATGGAATAGAAAAAAATAAAAAAAAAATGATTCATTTGTTTGAACGGGTGATTTTGCGCATTAGTTGTGCTCAGTTTTTGTCAGTTCCATCAGGTTTCAATTATTTTTGATGGAAGGAAAAGTCCTGTCTGTTGTCAAAAATAACTGAAACCTGACGGAAATGACACAAACTATTACAAACTGAGCTCAAATGATGCTCAAAATAACCCATTCTAACACACAAATCAGTTTCTTCAGGTTTTTTTTAAGAAAAAGAAAAATGTACTGATGTGGTCACTGGTTATCTATGACAATGCACAATATATTCAGCCCAGCTGCAACACTATCCGAAGAGAGGAAATCCATCTCTGGGAGATTACCCCCATCATGAAACATGAGATGGAACATGTCAGATTTACACTTAGGGATCATGCACACAAACTTATTTTTTTCCGTGTCCATTCCTTTCTTTTTGCTGCCCATATCTGGAACCATTCACTTCAATGGGGCCTTAAAAAAATGGACATTACTCCATGTGCATTCCATGTCAGTAAGTCCACATGGCCGTTTGGTAAAAAATAGAACATGTCTTGTTATTATCTGCATTATGGACAAGGATAGTACTGTTCTATTAGGGGCCAGCCTATCCGTTCTGCAAAATGTCGAAGGCACTCCCTCAGTATCCATGTTTTGTGGTTCTGCAATTTGCGGACCATAAAACACCCAACGGTCATGTGCATGAGCCCTAAATTCTAGGAAAAACTATATAAAATGAAAGGTATATGTGCAGCAAGCCCAGGAGGAGTGAGCAGAGAATAAGAGAGGTAGTGGTTCTGGCAATGATAGTTGTACACATGAAACACAGTGTCAATCCTCACATCAGTGTTCCCTAAGACCATTCAGTGATAAGAGGACACACTCTTTCCTCCTTCGAGATACACCCTGGCATTGGGGCTCTTGTCTGGTAGTAGTTGGGGGTGCATTTAGTGATATGTTTTTTGGCAGAGTGCAAGGAAGGAGTGTGGATGCAGGAGCAATGCCTGGCAAGTGACCAAACCAGTTGGTGCAAATAAATAGGTCCCTCTTTACTAAAATGCATTGTAGGAGCAGTAGTGCATCCAACAGGCCAGTAAGTTTAACATCTGTCGTGTGTAAACTGTTTGAAGGTTTTCTAAGAGACGCTATCTTGGAGTACCTCAATGAAAATAAGCAAATAACTCCATATCAGCATGGATTCATGAGGGATCGGTCATGTCAATCCAATTTAATCAGTTTCTATGAGGAGGTAAGTTCTAGACTTGACTGTGGCAAATCAATGGATGTCGTATATCTGGACTTCTCCAAAGCATTTGACACGGTACCACATAAAATGTTAGTATATAAAATGAGAATGCTTGGCCTGGGAGAAAATGTCTGTATGTGGGTAAGTAACTGGCTCAGTGATAGAAAACAGAGGGTGGTTATTAATGGTACATACTCAGATTGGGTCACTGTCACTAGTGGGGTACCACAGGGGTCAGTATTGGGCCCTATTCTCTTCAATATATTTATTAATGATCTTGTAGAAGGCTTGCACAGTAAAATATCAATTTTTGCAGATGACACTAAACTGTATAAAGTAATTAACACAGAAGAGGACAGTACACTGCTACAGATGGATCTGGATAGACTGGAGGCTTGGGCAGAGAAGTGGCAGATGAGGTTTAACACTGACAAATGTAAGGTTATGCATATGGGAAGGAATAATGCAAGTCACCAGTACATAGTAAATGGTAAAACACTGGGTAACTCTGACATGGAAAAGGACCTAGGAATTTTAGTGAACAGCAAACTAAGCTGTAGAAACCAGTGTCAGACAGCTGCTGCCAAGGCCAATAAGATAATGGGTTGCATCAAAAGAGGCATAGATGCCCGTGATGAGAACATAGTCCTGCCACTTTACAAATCACTAGTCAGACCACACACGGAGTACTGTGTACATTCTGGGCTCCTGTGAACAAGGCAGACATAGCAGAGCTGGAGAGGGTTCATAGGAGGGCAACTAAAGTAATAACTGGAATGGGTGGACTACAGTACCCAGAAAGATTATCAAAATTAGGCTTATTCACTTTAGAAAAAAGACGACTGAGGGGAGATCTAATAACTATGTATAAATATATCAGGGGTCAGTACAGAGATCTCTCCCATGATCTATTTATCCCCAGGACTGTGACTGTGACGAGGGGACATGCTCTGCGCCTGGAGGAAAGAAGGTTTGTACACAAACATAGAAGAGGATTCTTTATGGTAAGAGCAGTAAGACTATGGATCTCTCTGCCTGAGGAGGTGGTGATGGTAAGTTCAGTAAAAGAGTTCAAGAGGGGCCTGGATGTATTTCTGGAGGGTAATAATATTATAGGTTATAGTTACTAGAGATGGGTTGTTGATCCAGGGAGTAATTCTGATTGCCTGATTGGAGTCGGGAAGGAATTTTTTTCCCCTAAAGTGAGGAATATTGGCTTCTACCTCACAGGGGTTTTTTGCCTTCCTCTGGATCAACTTGCAGGATAACAGGCCGAACTGGATGGACAGATGTCTTTTTTTTGGCCTTATAAACTATGTTACTATGTTTCTAACAGTATCAAGGCACAATTCCAATAGCAGTTCACAGTGCAGTTCTTTCCCAATAGCAATGCGTGGATGGATAGCAGCAATGATAGGGACTGTGGTACTCCTCTTCTCTGTCTTTCTAAAATCTCTCTGCAGAACATTAGGCAATGGAGGTTCTACAGTATATGAGGGGTGTTCAATAAGTTATCTGCCTGAATATGAAAACATTTTCTGATAAAAATGAATGTACTACTTTTAAATGTAATCTACCTTGACTTTAACACTCGTATTCCACTTAGCCTCCAGTGACTGGATGCTCTCAGAATAGGAGACTTTTTGGTGCTGCAGGAACCCCGTTTCCGCCTCTTTGACTGCATCATCATCAGGAAATCATTGCCCACGCAGCCAAGTCTGGACTTTAGCCAAAGAGGGAGTCCAGACTGGACTGTAGGGTGGATGGTTAAGCTCCATTAAGCCACATTCCCTGCTAGCAGCTTGTGATTTGTGAGATGTGTGAGCTGGCGCATTGTCGTGAAGAAGCAACACACCTGCCGACAACTTCCCACAGTGTTTCTGTTTAATTGCCTCACATAATGCATTTGTAAGCCGTGTACCGGGGTGGGCTCCCCAGGATACAGCGAAGTCGCAGACAAGGAAGGAGACTCCAACTCAGGTTAACAAAAACAAGATTTTACTTTTAAGTACTGAACGTTTGTTGGAAGGAAATACCCCAAGGATATATACATACACTCAGCTGGAGGCTGAGGCACTTGTGTTACACAGCACGGTGCTCTATCAGTGTGCACCCAGGCTTCTCCACAGTTTTGCCTATCTGCAGGTTATAGTAACCCAGCAGCTATACCTTTTAATACCATAATCACCGCGAACAATTCTGTGAGTGTGGTATAGGAGCGCCGGCGGTATAACACCAACGCTTACAAACTTAATCAATAAACACTAAACCTCAGAAAGAGTATAACCAGTTGTTTGCCACAGTAAACCCCACTTCTGTAGCAAGGTAGCTTGCAGCCTGCAAACCACCTGTCTAATCTTCAGGCTTTTACCCAGTAGCTACTGAATTGGCGCCAATAACATAATGCGGTGCGTGCACGGTTACCCACTGGGTCTGCACAGTGGGCCTCAGTTCTTTCACTGACCCAGGTCCGTTGGGTACCTTAACTTTCAGAAGTATCTGATAGAGGATCTCATCCGGCAACCACGCAGTCTCACTGACTCTTCCACTTGTCCTCTCAGCAGGGCTCCTGATGGTAGGTAACTCTGGTCTGTAACTCTACAACAGTCTCTGTTCCAGGTCTCCTTGCAGAGTCTTGCTCCCTTAGGAAATAGTCTCACTTGTAGACCACACTTGTAGATCACACTGGAAAGCACAATCAGTAGCTCCTTCTCCTTTGGCTCTCTGCAGCACACTCCCAAGATGGCTGCCACACACTTCTTCTGTCTGAAGCTCCACCTCTGCCGAACAGGGTCTCTTTGTCATTGCTCCAAGGAGCTATAATCTTTCCTGTGGTAAACAGTGACATCTTGTGGCCAAAAATGAAATGTCAGTTAAATAGAATTATAATTACAGGAACAGGTGCATTCACAGAATGGAGGCTGTTTCACCACCTTACACATTCATTGTTGAAGTATAGGTGCATCCAGTAATTGTTGCTTTGTGTGGCATGAATTCTAGTAATAAAATGACTTCTGTATCTTAAAAAACTGTTGCCACGATCTTTCCAGATGACTGTTGCACACAAAATTTGGTTGCAGTTGGTCACCCCTTCTGCTACTATTGCATAGACTCTTGTTTGGTCTCAGGATCATGGTGGTGGACCCATGGTTCATCACCCTCAATAAATTAAGAATAGAAGTCTCCTGGATTTTCTTTACACATGTCTAAATTCTCTTGGCTAAATTGCTGGCAACAAGTTTTTTGCTCACATTGTTGGCACCCACTAGGAACTAAACTTTGACTTCATCAAAACATCATGAAGGATACTGGAAACTGTGCCAACTGAAATGTCTCATGAGCTATAACATAGACCTTTCCTCTGAAGATGCTTCGACAGGTCGCCCTGAACGGGGGACATCTTCAATTGATTCCCTACCCCATTTAAACTGCTTGGCCAAAAACTTTACTTGGTAGTTGGAAGGTATCTCTAAATCCATCACTTTCTTTGTAAACCCGCACTGTATTGCACTTGCCATCCTGATACATCCAGTGCTTTCATCAGACTGAATTGCTACTGTGTGTGTTACATGTCCAGAAATGTCTTAACTTTCGCAGACAAGCTCCCTAACACTGATAGAATATGCTGAGGTAGATAACTTATTGAACACCCCTTGTACATATATGTATAATATGGAGCCCTTTTGGATGATGTAGCTTTAGCCGTAGATGTCTCAGAGATGATGGTTCTCTGGGACTCAGGTGTAGACCTGAGGAGTAAGCACATGTAAGTCCTCTCTCTTTCTAAGCTAAGCACAGAGTCACACTAGTTATGACTACCGTACATGTAACAAAGATTCATAGTACAGTCCTGCTCAATATATATTTTTCCTCAGAAGATGATTTCAACATTTACAACTAATGATTAAGAGCAACTATTACTAGAGACAGAAGATGGGTCTGAGGACTGGGTTTAAGAGGTTTCTTGAAGATCATATTATATGAAAGACCTACAGTATATATTATACTTTATTTCCAAAACTCCCATTTCTATTTTACATCTAATAAACACAGAATTGCTTGGTTTTGAAGAGAAATGATAAGACAAGTATGAGAGAATGCATGAAATCTTTATTGCTAGGACCTGATAAAACTCAAAAGCCATATTTTAAAAATGTAGAACCCAGAGCCCCCTCTGAGAATGGAGCTGTGACGTGCATACATCACCTTTGCTCCATGCATTACTGTAGGACTGATAAAGTGAATGGAGTAGAGGTCAAATGTTTACCATACAGATCATAGTCATAGGAGCTCTGCAAACTCTATTTTTGTGACCACTGGGAGCCCTAACAGTCAGAACCACAGTGATCATACATTTATCCTCTAGCCTGTGGACAGAGGATGTGTTCTTAATGAAAAAACGCCTTTAAGTGTCCAACTGGTTCAAGGAAACAAATCATTTTAACTGGGGAACAAACAGAACCCTTACATGGTGACCTCCTTTTTATCTGCACTGCTTATCAGACTTTCTGATGCACATTGTACATTGGTAGTCCAAGATACTTCGTGTTTGTCCAGCCCTGCTCTTGGATTGGCCAGCACTGTTCATGTGAGCAGTACTGGCCAATCCAAGAGCAGCAGGAAGTGTATAGGACTACCATATGCATAGTGTGCATCAGGTAGTCTGAGAATAGGTGTGGCCATCTTGGAGATTGCAAAAGTGGAGCTCGGGAATTGGTAGATCTGCAGCCGAAAAGATGAAAAGGACGGCACCAAGTAAGCATTTGCATTTTTTGTGTCATAAATATGAAGTACTAATAATGTACTGACAAACTTGTATTTTTTGTGTGGGGGAAACTGAAAACCCATCAATTTCAAACAAAAAATATTTTGTGTTTTGCTTTATATTTAAATCAATAAATGTTTCAGGTACAATCAGCAAGCAGTTGTCAGTGTACAGTGATTTCCTGCCAACTTCTAGGAATTTCTCATCTTGCTTTTAGCGCTTTTCCAGTTAAAAGGTGTCATGTCTGCCGGAGGAATCAGCTCACTCATCACTCCTTTCCATCCAGGCATATGACCTCCTTCACAATTGAATATGTGGTGAGAGGATTAGCACCCGAGAGCTTCCATTGTGTAGTATTCGTAATACAATAGACACATTTTGTGGTTCATTGGTAATAGAATTACAATTTACCAGGAAGATGCTTTTGGAGACATTGTTCTCGTCTTTGGCAGATAAGAAAAGAATTCTATTAGTCAGATTTATAATGGCATTGAATGAGCTAAATGTAAATTGCCTTCTGCACAATACATGTAATATACAGTATGTGATTTATTTTGCATTCTGTAACCCTATTCTCTGTTCAGTTATTTCACGCAGGAGCATTCGATCATCTATAAAATAAATGCATTGCAGAGAACAATGGGGGAGATTTATCATGAGATGAAGTCAGTTTCTCTTGATTCTGCGTTACTCTAATTTGCACCAAATTTATCAGACGTAGTACATTGTGTGATAAATTTGATGCATCTTGAAAAAAAAAATAATTTCATCACACATCCGCCTCCCTTATTGGAGTTTGATAAATCTAGCTACTTGCCTAGCTAACCATGCCCACTTCCCCAATCACTTTTCAAAAATGGTGAGAGTTGCATAAAGTCACAATAAGGTGCATATTGTATTTTTGTGCAAGAATGGCATGCAGGGGCAGATTGGCCATAGACCCTACAGGGAAATTTCCCGGTGGGCCATTGCCCAGTGGGCCGCCCCAGCCCTCCTCATGGCTGCTGGCCAGGTATGTAATGATCTAATGCTCTCAACATTAATTAATGCTAGGAGTTACTTATGCACCTGGGCAGCAACCATGTTTTCTCCTGAATTCAACTGTATCACCATCCTCAGTGTGGTGATAGGGCATTATTTTATCCTGCACGGTGGTATTTAGCTTTGCTGGAGTGGTATTTTGTGCTGTACTGCGTTATTGCTAATCCAGCCTATTTCTGTTGTCCCTGCCCACTTGTAGCTTGCGTTGGCCCTGCCTACTTGTGTTGCTCTGCCTTCTGTCAATTTGGACTGGCTTACAACATGGTGCCACATTTTGGTTCTTTTGGGTGATGAGTGAAAGTTTTAAAGGGATCTATGACCAGAATACAAAAGTAGTGCCAGTAAAGCACCACTTACAGTAACTCTGTATAATCATCAGCCTCTGACTGATCAGTACAGGACATATATACAGATATTAATTACAGACAAGTCAATCGAAAATCACTAACGTATCACCATACTTGACAAAGCAGCACGTGATTTTTTAGTTTGGGCTCCGTCCATAAATATCAGATGTGCCCCCAAACTTTGGAATTGGAAACACAAGTAGTGTATATGGCCACCTTCATCACACCCCAAAACAAATACAGACTTCAGATCAGACCTACTAAAAAAAAACTCTAGATCCCTTAAATTAATATAGAACAGACCAGCACCCTTAAATCTACATCCTAGACAAGATCCCCAAAGTAAATACAGAACTCAGACCCCCACCATCCCCAAAAGAATGCAGAACCCAGATCAGACCTCCTAAAATATACAGACCACAGATAAGACCCCCCCTCCCATACAAATACAGACCCTGGACTATAACCCCTAGGTAAATACAAAAGCTACACAAGACCACTTAAGCTTATATGGATCCCCTGAAGAGAACAGATCCCAGACTAGACCTTCTAAAAATACAGAACCCATATCATATCCTCTATATATGCGGCAATTACAAAGAAAGCAGAGCCTCTAGGTGTAACAGCAACGGCCCTGTTACTCCTAGAGGCTAATTTGCATATATTAAAAGATAATTTTTCTTAGCAATGCAGGCACATATGAATATGGGACCAACACAGATGTCTTCAGCTGCCAAGTGCACATGTAACAGGTCAGCCAGTGTCATTGTAAGAGGGGCACCCGAGGGAGTCCGTTGAGATACAGTGAACCACACAAGAATGAATGCACGGACAGTGAGCTGTGTGAACCAAAATAACTTTACTGAATCTAAAGGAGAAAACTATATACAATATATTGTACGCTGTGATCCAGCCAGACCACACAGAGTGAGGTGTACTCCAGTGTACTGAATTGATGGTACAAACTCTCTGGGTTGTTAGCAACCCAAGATTGTCCACAGTGGGAACCCAGCCGGAAATTCCCTAATTTAGGTTCTGTACCTTTAAGGATTTATATTTTGCCTAAATGCCGCTAAATACGGCAGGATCTCCTATCCAAACACAGAGAACTGGAACCACTAGAAATCAGCACCAAATTTGGGGTCTGTGTACCTAGAATCCTGGCTGAGGGGCACTGTGGCTCACAGAGGTCAAACACAGAAAAAATCTCACACTATCCCTCCTGATGCCGGTAATGCCCACCACCCCACCTCAGCTGGACTCCCTTGAATTCCCACGTGGCTATTTGTAACTCAATAACCGGGATGTGGATCCACTTGCTGTTGCAGTAAAGCTTTAACTGCTACAGCGGCGCCAAAAATTGTCCTCACCCTGATTGCAGGGAGGGACCTGAGCTCAGGATTTAAGTCCCATTTAAAGTGCACACTAACCGAGTGGAAAATGCTTCAGGCTGAGATCTCCAGTGCAGGCCTGAATGGCAGCTTGGTTTTCTTGATGGATGATCCAACGCTGGCCTCAGGGCAGGTACAGTAGGCCTCTGATCTCCTCAGCTCCTGATTATAAACGAAGATTGAAGATCTTCTTTAGTAGGCAGCAGATCTCCAACAATCGTCCCTTGCTCACTGTGGATGATGGCTTCAATCTCTGGCTGATCACAGGACACCTCAGGTAAACAATTTAGCAGACACGTCTAAATCCGTTGCTTGCCAACTGTCTGTCCTCCAGCCACTTCCTCTCCCCAGCCCCTCTAGCTTTTCCCAGGAAGTCAGGACATGGCAACTAAATGTACAAAATAAGTAAGAAGCTACTTCTACCAGTTCATTTCAATAAGAAAACAAATCCTATGCAGCTATAAGATTACTTTTCTTTTTATATTAATTATTAACATCTCGCTCCATTAGTTCTAAGGGGGCTGCACGACTAAGGGCCTCTAGTGGCCAGTCACACAAACTGCATGTTATCTCACTCATACTGTAGCTAATTCAATGTAGTCACAGATGTATTCAAATTGGGTATCTTATGTCTCATCTTGGGGGCCCCAGACGGTGACCCCATCACATCATAGGTACAAATCTGCTGACAGATGCCTTTTAAATAAATACAGACCTCAGACTAGACCCACTAAGTAAAAACAGAGCCTTGGACAGACTACTGAAAAATACTGACCCCAGACTACACCCCTTAAATAAATACCCCAGACAAAAAACAGTAAATAAATATTGACTCCCATACATCCTCCATAAATACTGACCTCAAATCAGACCTCAAAACAAATGCAGATCCACTAAATAAACGCAGACTCCAAACCAGACCCCCCCCCTAAACAAATACAGACTCCAGATCAGATTTTGTAAATACTAGCCTTTCTATGTTCCTGCCTTCTTGTTCACTTTTGATTACCACGGCAGACAATGACCTGATTACTGCTCCTATGTCAGAAAGTTTTCTGCAGGTGACCATTTGGTCAGGACGTGGGGCACCTAGGAGATTTCCCTTCTCTTTTGGGTCTCCTTTTTTCCCCCAAGACCCCCTAAACATTTCAAGAGTTTTGTTAAATATGCTAATCTTGAATATGCTAATCTTAAATATGCTAATCTTAAATATGCTAATCTCGAATTGTAAAATATTGTCATTTAGTACCTGTTTAAATACTCTCATTTTACCATTTTTGTAATTTTCTTTAGGAATATGTAAGAGGATATCTGAAGGAAACATAAAAACTGTACTTTCTGGAAGAAGGAGCATTTTAAGGCAATGCAGATTTAATCTTTGAAGAATTTCCATTCATAAATAATGTATCTTCCTCCTATTTATCTTCTGATCTCAGATGAGATTAAAGTTGTCAACCAGCATGAAAACAGTTTTTTTTAGGTTTTTCTTTGCACTACTGTAATATCTTTGAGCGAGGATAAGAGCTAGGGGCAAACTTACCAACATAAGGGAGGGTATTAGAGATCAGCGAATCATTGAAAATTCACTTCGGCGAATGTTCGACGAATTTTTGACAAGATTCGGTCTTAATACGAATTTATTCGGTCGAATTATTCGGTCGAATAATTGTTGTTTTGCAAACATTCCTACACAAATTACAAACATACAGTCAGTGTTGTTAAAAGTATGCAATAAGTAAGCATTAGCGTACAAAAGAGCGTACGAATCCTTAGCGTACTATTGACTCGCGATTGCGTCATACGCACGAGGCTAGGCCACGGCGTACAGTCCTCAGAGGCAGTCCATATGAGGTAGAAAAGTAAGGTGCTCACTGCTAGCTATCCAGCTAAGTGCATAATTTACTAAAAACACAGTACAATAGGTGCATAATAGGACATATTCCAGTACCTGAAAAAGAATACACACAATGGGCTAAAGTGCTTGAATGTTGCTGAACCTGTAAAAACATTATTGCTAAAATACAGCAAAGACAATATGCAAACATCTTAGTGCAATTTCACATTTGCAAGCATAAAAGGCTCAGATATACGTTTGAGTCTCTCCTTATGGCTGCTTGATAATAAAACACTGGAACACAGTACAAAATTCATTTGTAATCCACGTGAGGTAATTTTGTAATCCAAACAGGTAACGTGTAATCCACATGGATGGTATAAAATAGCAGCAAATAGAGAACCCTCTTTGCAAAGGGGGCTCCCAAATATCCTGAAAAGGGGGGAAAATAGGCGCACTTAGGCGCAAATGGAAATTTTCTGCAGAATGGGGAGGGGGGGAGTCCTGACAAGCCATGTCTATTTGGGTGAGAGTCAAACAGGGGGCAATACAAACTAAACAAACAAAAAAAGTGCCAACTAGCTCTCACCCATCAGGTGCAGTCCATGGTGTGGCTCCCATAGGTCCTCTTGAAGTGTCCTTGAGACAGCCAGTAGTTCGGTCCCTTAGATGAGGGACCTGAAGTCCTCCTCACTTGAGCTGCTACTGAAGGACATCAGAGGACACTCCTGCCTCTTGTAGGCCACGCTCGCTGCTGTGGTGGAACTCCACTGCCCTCTTCTTCCGGAAGTCGGACTTGACCGGGTCCGGGTGGTTGTCACGCTGGTGAGTGCTGCAGCCACTTGCGTTTTTCCGGATACTCCGGCCGGGACAGCAGGGGTAAGGACTTCTGGCTGTAGTGGTTCAAGCAAGGTTGCATCCAGGGAAGAAGCCCCAGCTCCCCTGGCTGCTGCTGGCTTCATCTTCCACGGTAGCTGGTATTGGTGGATCACCGTGGACTGGAACGTAAATGATAACATTGTCAGCTGACCGAGCTGAAAGGACTGTGATGGTGGTGGTGGCAGTCCAGGTATCAGAGGCTCCGGCTGTGGCTGTGGCTTTTCCCTGAACCGGAGGACGCCATCTGGTGACTCCTGAAGGCAGCGCACTGGTACTTCGCCTGGTGGTTCCTATGGCCAAACTTCAGGTGGTGATGTTGGGACCAGGGGCTTAGATAGTAAGGTAACCCCGGTAGCAAAGGGGCCTTTCAGGGATGCCACGGGGGTGTACTCCACCTGATCCCCCACATACAGGCTGTGACGAGGCTGGGGCAGGTACAACCATTTAACTGACCTGCGGCCCACGAAGTACTCCTTGCTGTCCTTGTCGTCTGCCAGGAAGCCAGAGCCTCGCTCAACCGAAAACCACAGGACAGTTCCCTTTCAGCGCTCCAATTTAGGATCTCCCGGCCTAGGGTGGTCCAGTACCTGGATTACCCAGTCCTCCACGGCATTCTTGTAATCCCAGAGGGTCTGCGCGTGGGCCGTCACTGATGGTGGCACAATCGGGTTCTGCCTTATGGAAGGTGTTGTTGATCTCCTCCTGGGCGGTGAAGTGGACGCTCCACCCGCCTCCGCCGCACTAGCCTCAGCAGCAGCACCAGCCGCCTCACGACAAACCGTCTCACGATGCACAGCTATCTCAGCAGCCGGTAAGGAGAATAAGGGCACTGAAGCTGGATTTCTCTTCAGAGTGTGACACCCTGATGTCTGGAGCTGGCGGTGGTTCGGGGGAACTCGTTCCCAAAGACCATCTGGTTCCAGTTCGGACGCAGCTCTTTAGCCATTCTTGCTACTGATCAGTGTTCAGCGCTGGTCTAAACTGGTTCAGAGGAGGGTGGAGTACTGAGGGAGGAGTCTTCACTCCCTATATGTGCAAATAGTTATGCAAGAGCTATCAAGGCATCCCCTATAGTAGTTATATGCTTATCTTAGCAAGTGGGGCAAGTGAAGAAATAATAGACCCTCAGAACACGAGGCAAGAATGGCAGCAGTTAGGCACAGTTGGGGTTAGAGACTAGGGGTGGATGAAACAGGGCAAGAGCAGGGAGTTGATTGGGGTTAGATAGGAAGAAGCAATAACGTGGCCTGTAGTAGATGGAGAATGGGTAGCCAATGTAAAGTAGAAGTTGGAGTTTGTGAGTCATCCATCCATCTGCCCTTGTTGTTAATGTGTTTTGGGGGGTAGTTAGTAGGGTATTTGAAAGGTTGGCTGTAGGAATCTGTGGAATAAGAACAGTAGGATTTTGAGAGCTGTGGAGTGGAAAATGTAGCTAATGGTTTCTAAGCACAATGTTGACTGCCTTTCTGAGTTTATGACATGGTTAGAAGATCCAGAGGTGAAACAAGATGCCTCTTATAAAGTGAGACTTAAAATAACTGCCTTCTATTAGTTTTATGGGTATCTTCTCTGCAAAACTGACAGCTGTCAAGATTTTTATAATGCTTATGTTTTTATATTTTCTACTGTAAAATGTACATTTTCAAAAACCGCTATGGGCAATCAAATATTAACTTCCGAAGAAAAAGTGTCCAAGGTCTGTCTAAAGTTGGGGTTAACTATAGTTGGGTGCAGACTGATTTCCTGTGAGATCTGAACATTTAAGTCATGAATTCACATATTAATATGTATTATACCGTGTTTCCCCGAAAATAAGTCATACCCCGAAAATAAGGCATGTCAGAACTTTTAAAGTATTGGCTAATATAAGGCACCCCCCGAAAATAAGACGTAGTTACATTTAGATATGGTAGAAGAAACATATGAAGCTGTTCTTAACTACCGTATGTGGCGTCCCCTACCGGCCCCTTATCATCGCGTTGTACCGCCGCCAGTATCCAGTGCAGCAGACACAGTCTGCCGCTGTCCCGCCGCCATTACAGTCTCTCCAGTACAGTGCGGTACAGAGCTTCCTCTGGTGGCCGGAAGCTGCAATAGCGGGACCATACTGCTGTACAAGTGCCGTCGATCGTGTGTGGGAGCCAAATACCGTACTGACAGGTAATCAGTGTACCGTACGGTACACTTTCTTTGTGGGTGTCAGCTTTTCTGCTGAAGGGTCTAAAGTATAAAAAAAAATAATAAAGAGTGCTGGTTATACAGTTAATCTAGGTAGGTAAATACCTTATACCATACCGTTAATTCTTCATACGATAAGATTCACAGTTTGTCTGGTTATGCTGGTTTGTGATTACCGTACAACTACCAGTACTGTACAATATACCATATACGGTAATAAATGTCCATTTTTTTGGTCAGCAATAAATGTGAATTTGTCTTATTTGAAAAATATAAGACACCCCCCGAAAATAAGACATAGCACAACTTTTGGAGCAAAATTTTATATTAGACAGTGTTTTATTTTGGGGGAAACACGATAATTGTGCTAAATTGTCCAGATAACTAGAATTATTTTTTTTATTCATACGACGCTGTTCAAAAAACTGAATGATCATTTTTTTACAAGAACCTGAGGATAGCTTTAGGGCCTGCCCTGTATGGAACAATTACTGGCCCATAAGAAGATAATTTACCAAAATCACTTTCTAAGTGATGGATCCTTTGACACAGGTTCCATCAGAACAGAGGATGGGGACAAAGAATGTCAGTTATAGTTTATATGATTACAGACTCATCTCCATCCATAATTCTTTGGCAGAGCTCACCTATATAAAAAAATTCTTCCTTGATTCTATAATCAGATCCAGTTCAGAAGCTCCCTTTCTCTTTGAACGTATTTATATAAAATAATATTTGCCTCACACTTCTCTTTATATCCAGCATGGGGGCCTCCATACACATGACAATGTGGCCGAAATCAATAGCTTCAGTCAACTTTAACCTCATGTGTATAGCTAGCCTAACTGTGCTTCCATACGAGTCTTTGTGCAGATGCCCTGCCAGAGGTCAGAATATACAGTATTTCTGTGTGTGTGATGACGAGCCCTACTTACCTATGCTTTAACCCCTTAAAGACTGGGCCTATTTTTATTTTTGCTTGTTTTATTTTTCCTCTTTGCATTCAACTAGCCATAACTTTTTACATTTTTCCATTCCAGTCATATGGGAGCTTCTTTTTTTGTGGGACAAGATGCATTTTTTAATTGCATCATAAATCTTTGTGGGGTAAAACTGTATAAAAAACACAATTCCGCCAAGGTTTTTAGGTTTTGATATTACAACGTTCAGTGTGCGCTACATATAACAAGAAGTCTTTATTGTCCTTATTCTGTGGGTCAATAAGATTATGATGATACCAAATTTGCATACTTTTTATTTTGTTTTATTACTTTACAAAAAGTAAACTAAAAAATTTTCTTAGCATCACCATGGGATTATAAATCATACGCTATTAACCTATAAAACCTACCAAAATCGTAAGTTAAATAAATTAAATAAGACACGTGGACACAATATTTGAGTGGATAAATAAGGCCACGGCCAATTTTATTAAATATTAGCTTAACACCAGTTAACTATATAGTAACATACCAATAGTTTTATTAGAAATCAATAATTAGACCAGCCATAAGCTCGGCCTAAACAACAGACTCAACTTGTCCGCTCACTTTTAATTACCATGAGCAACCTTTACCCTCCTTCTAACAAACTGGCCTTGACAAACAAAAAGCAGATAGGGAGGGTGAGTGGGGGCAGCAACTTTTCAAATGAAGCTTGGCTGACAGCACAAGACTGGCAGCCACAGCCTCTATATATTTACAAGCCCCCGTCACTTGAAACAACTGCCCACCAATGCCCTACCTGTTGCTGAGCCTCCTCATCTTCCTTGCCCAACAACCCTAATCCTATAGGCCACCTCTTTACTCAATCATTAGCCTCTGTCCTTCTACCTGGCAACCACTCTATTTTTAGCCACTACATCTGTTCACTTTTGGCGGGAAATTTCCTGTCAAAATACACGAATGGCTAACTTGGGATGATTATAATCCCATGAGGATCTCTCTATATGCTTTGGGATCCTTACATTTTCTGACAGCCATAACTTTTCTTTTTCCGTCTACAGAGCTGTATGGGAACTTCAGCCAAAAGGAAATGAACAGAATCCATAGGAAAACAGACTTCAATGCTAAAGGTAGCAGCTAAGGAGCTAAAATGGACTACTGGGAATAAGCTGCACTGACACCAAATTACATCTAGGCTATGATCAGGAACTGATAATGGAAATTTTAAGGATTCTGTATACAAATTCACAGAGCCACGTTATACAGAGCAACTAAAGAGCAGAAGGCATGAACAATTAAAGGAAGAATAACCAATCAAGAACTTCTGAAATGAACCAAGCTGTAAATGTAAATACCATGTAGGTGGCTCAAGTGACTTTCAAATACACATTGAGACTGTTATCAGTAACGGTAATATTAAGCGTCCTGCATTTCATGCTTCATGGCCTATGCTTTTCAAAGTCCACATTAATAGAAAAATAATTGGAGTCCCATTAATACTCTTCATTTTTATTGAATTCGAAAAATGTTATCCATCAGTTTCTCTGGAGGTTTCTGCCTTTGATTGATTACCTCTAAATTACCTCCCTTGTTGAGTTCAGGTATTGTACATTTCAGCTCGGCATGACTCAATAAGATAAAGCAGCAATTTCTTTGCAAGTATTAATCTTTTACATAATAAATCCATTATTTAACATTTAAGAACGGTTTAATTAAACATAGCGGAGTTACACAGCCATTAAGTCACATTGCAGAATGCTACATTAAATCTGTACAACGCCTGAAATACAGCCTCATATGTCGGGAAGTAGAGTGCGGCAGAGATATTGTAGTTGCTCTGACTATATCATAGCCAATGCCCTTTTGATATCATGACGCTCACATAAATAAGGGTAACTAATTAGATCTCCAGAGTCTTATAACATTGACCTATTATCTCTGACAATTTTGCAGAATTCTTCTTTATACTTTTAAAGAATTATTATTCAATCCCAAAACTTGCATTCAAAGTAGAGATACTGAATGTGCAACAGGAATGCAATATCCAGCAACATCTAAATTTCTCTGCAAAGACACATAACACAGTACAGTCGTTGATCGTCAGCTCTGGTTATATTACAGTTATATTCTTTTCATTATTATCTACCTAAATTTTTGGACTCACTCGCTACACTTCTGAGACAATCTGCCTTTAAGAATTTTATCAATTTATCCTTAACTCTATGGCACAACTCGTCTACCTTACGTCCCAATCCTCATCTCACCCCCTCTGTTAGTCCTTCCATTGACTCCCCCATTCAATTGAACATTTTCATACTAACCTAAAAAGCCCTATCCAATTGTTTTCTGGCCAACACTTCTTCGGACCAGTTACCGCTCATGCAACTTCCTCTCCACTAATGACAACCATCTACCTGCATAGCCTTTTTTAACACTAACGTTATGAGTTCATGAGCTCTCTGGATCCGAAGATGCTAGATGTTCATACTATGCCCGTTGGCCCCCTTGACTATAAAGAGGTCTGGCGGAGAGAAAATATATTGTTATCCAGAATGCTCTGGCAAGCTGTACTCTGCCGGAACACCCAGCTGGAACTCATAACACTAGCGTAAAACTAGCCTTACTCCTTTTCCTGACCTGTTGTATTTATTCATTATTCCTTATAGACAGCAAGCTAATGAAGACAGGGCTCTTACCTAACAAATTTTTTGAACACTTTGACTGTACCACACTCTGTTTTAGTTGAAACAACATGTAACTCAAATGTTTTGTTATGTAAAGTTCATTATGCTATGTAACTAAATAATAGAGATGAATGAATCGATTCTATAATTCAAAAACTCAAAATTAAAACCTAATTCAAAAACCCAAATCAAGACAGAGAGGAAGAGACTTTTACAGGGAATTTCCACGGCACTTTTGATCATGGTCAAAGTTATTTGGACCCCAATTGAACAAGACGACCAAATTGATAGAACTGAAATCAAATCGAATTTTAACAAATTACCTCATTTCTACTAAATAATAAGTACTGAAAAGAAACAATCATTAAGCCACTATGCATGCTTGTCTTCATTTCTGCAATATACCATATTATTGGAAAATTGAGTATCTGAAAGGGGAGGACGAAACTCCTACCCCCCTTACGGTTTGGTTGTGTTCTTTTTATGATAAATTGTAATTTGTTTTCTAAAGTCAAAGAGCCCAAGAGTTTAACTTCTCAAGGCAGCATATGCTTAGATAAAGTAACATAAAATTAAAAACAAAAACATGTTTATAGAAACAAAAGAACATTGGTTTGCCCCTACTTTCTGCCCTGTTTATTTGCCTCTTATGTGATTTCTGTCTTACAGCGAAACACAGATTTCTGGCTTTGGGTTTTCAAAAGGAGGAGTTTGATGTAGCATGGGCCACAAAGGACTTGACATGGGGCAGTATTATTGTACTTTGATGTGTGGAGAGCCATCACTTAATCAGTTTGAGCATAGAGGTCATCTCCCCATTGAACATATGAACAGTGGACAGAGTGGCTGACTATCCTGAACTGTACTACAAGGCAAAATGGACAATTCCAAGAGTATTACTCCTCTGCCTAACTACCAGAGTGAAGCATGCAAGAGCAAATATTGTGCTCTACAAGAAGGCCCCTACTACTGGAGGTTCCTGATGGTCCTCCTGATGGTCCTCCTGATGTATCAAAACAGACTTTATTAGCCATGTCTGTACAGAATTAGGCCCCATGTATACGAACGTATTTTGCATCTGTGTCTGATCCACATATTTTGCGTACTGCACATGAACCTATTCATTTCAATAAGTCCGCTAAAAAATGGACAGATGGATGGATGTGGACACATGGTTGCTGTATGTTCGTTGTGTTTGCTGTGTATCACACCCCTTCTTATATATACTTCTTTACTAAACTCTTCAGATTAAAGTCTGTTTGTTGTGAGTTTTGTATTGTGACATATCTTTGATGTATTATTTTCAATGTGTATTTTATTTTATTTTTTTTGTAATATAAAATATATATATAAGATACTTTACACCAACATTTCCTAATTGGAAATTTTATCCCTTCATCAGGGCCACTCTTGGGCCTTTAGGAGTTTCCTGACACAGGATCACCCCTATTGGGGTGGCCATTCTACAGTATTTTGTAGGCAGGGCATCCTAGGTATAGGGGTAGCTTTAGGGTCCGTATTTTCCACACTGTACGCCCTATTTCAGAATTCAGTCCCTGATACCTTGGATTCCCTGTAATAATTATTAATTTTATATTTTATTTTTTTTATATTTGATATTTATTTTGGTTTATGTATCTATCACTTTGGGTTATATATACATTTTTAAGAAACTTAATATGCACTACAGTCAATTTCTTAGGAAACTTTCCTATTGGTATATTTTGGGAATGTGAGAGAAATCCTATGCAAGCACAGTGAGAGTATGCAAACTCTATGCAAGTGTCCTTGGTGAGGTTGAACCCATGACCCCAGCAAGGTACTATCACTAACTACTGAGACACTATGCTGCCCCGGGTAGATTTTCTAAGCATATTGCTATTGTCAAATGAAACAACACCATCACTGAAGTATTCCAAATTCCAATAAGAGACTTCACGCCTCAGCTGGCCCATTCCCAACATTTCAGAATCATATTAGAAGAACATGACAACAGGTGCAGCCTGTTGCCTATTCCCTTCCATTTTATCATATCTCAGGACAGAATGACATTAGATAAAATGTAACATGCACAGTATCTCTATAAAACACATACTTTTTATCATAATCTGGCCAGGTGCCTCACTGACTCGGAGACAGTGATTGATGTTTTCCTTCCTTCTGCTTCAAGCAAGAGAGGAGCCAGATAATTTCCATGTGCCACTGTACTGTAATCATATTATAAGGAACGGTTGGAGCATTCCTTCAACTTTTTTTCTACCACTCACTCAACATTTAGCTTGTAGGAAAAATAACATAAATCAACACGCTGCAAGAAATACTGAATAAATAAGTGTCTAAACTCAGTGGGGTTTATTGACAAAGCTCCTCTGATAAGGTGATGAACTGTGAACATAGGAAAGGTTAGAATGGATTATGCTTTGGGTTTTAGTACTGTATAATGACTCCTCTCCTTGTGCCAACAAGCCTCAAATCAATTCCAGGAAAGTAAGTTCCAGCAATTTACTGAACTAATTAAAAGAGCATGTGGGAAAGATGGGTGGTTAGGGTGCAAGAACAGCCTGTTTTTATATAGTGACATTGTCCAGAAGAGAAAGGCTCCCAGCCCTAGACAAGCTTAAACATGGGAGAATCCGGATATACCCACTGTACTACATACCGCCATGTGGAGATGCAGATCATAGGCTCATGCATACGTGTTCACATAAGTAGCGTACCTTTAACAATTGTATGTTCGTTATTAGTGCGCGAATGTTCACAGAACACGACAGAATAATGAATGATTTGTACGCAGCTTTGACCGAATAGCTTCCTATTAGGTATGAATCTTTTTAAAAATTCAACGAAAATTTGGCGAAGCGAATTTTGGATGATTCGCTTATCTCTAGTGGAGGCAGATTGTAACTGTCAGCTGGGGTGATTGCTCGTCAAAGCAGAGAGAACTGGCATAACTGGGCTTAAGTTAACTAGTTTTCTTTGGTCTGTGCTGATGAGAGGCAATCAGCTCGAAACAGCTGTCTGCAGATGAGATACTGGCTTAGCTATTATCCAAGTTACGCCTCACGGCAGATGGAGCATTGATATATAGGATAGCTACCCTTCACCTGGTGACATCAGAAGCTCAGCTTTCTTTTCTTTTTTGGAAAGACAGCTAAGTTGCACATAAAAAGGCTACACTTTCTATCTTTACATATACGAGGTAGCATAGTAATCACCTCCTTTACAAATGGTTGTAGCACAGATGTCCTGTAACATAATAGAAGATGCAGTGATGTATCTGAGAGGGTGAAGGAAAGCTTGGGGGCAGTGTCAGACTAGGGTGCCTAGGGCCCACCAGTAAAATGTATTTTGGGGGCCCACCATACAGATATATTCAAATATTACCTGCTCACACAGCAGCAAGATGCTACCAGATGGTTGAATATGGGGGTCCCTGTCACAACGTTGAGAAGGTAGGTCCTGGGGAGAAGAGGACACTGGCAGCTTTCCTCTAAACCTAGAAGTCATCTCAGGTCTGGTCGTGTCTATAATAATAAATTGGGGAGTCTCTTTAATCATCTATATGTTTTTATATGAACATAGGCTGGTTGAGGAGCTGTACATTGTATATATGTATGTAGTGCAGTAAGTCTACTGTGTTATGTGCCACTTGTGCAGGGGGTGGGAGACTTGTGGCCCATCTTGCTCAGGGGCCCACTGGGGGATTCACCTGTACTCATGGGGGCCAGTCCGAGCCTGCTTGGGGGGATAGAGGGTGCTAGAGCAGACAAGAGTCTTGGAAACCAAATCTTCACTTCTAGGTAAGGAAAGCCTAGTTAATTCTCTGGATGATGGAAATGCTGAAAACAAATTATTTTTCCTATTCGGAGACATTTTGAAGTTTACAGTATTTGATATTACACAAAACATTATTTTATGTCATTCAATTTAAAATAGAAAATAGTTTTACCTAAGGCTTAATTCTGGCTATTTCAGCATTTTAATTAAAATGCTAATGCTGTATTTCCAGGTACGGAGGGAAATGTGCAATGCACTATTAATGAAATAAATATTAGCCACCAATTTCACAGCTGAGATTTCAGTTAATGACTTTCAGATTAAACACTGAGCGGGTAAGAATGGAACATGGAAACACAAAGAATATGGAATGATATTACTTAGTATGTCTATTATTTTTAAGTATTGCTGCCAGGGTCTCTGGGTTTAACGGCTGCAAAAAAATTATTAACAAGATGTGTTAATTACTTAAAAACGACTAGCCCCCTCTCCTGACATGTCTGTTTTAGTAACTACTTGTATTCCTCATGTAATATCAACTTTGGAGCATTTATTCTTGTGGCTCTTTGTTGCGCCATTCCTTTATTATTCCTGCTAATGAATGGATTACTAGTAATGTTGAGCTAATCAAAGCAAAATTGACTTTGATCCAAATTTCAGGGAAAATTTGATTTGCTGTGAAGTCGAATTTACTTGTGCTTTGTGATAACAAATCTATCTTTCCTAAAATGGCAAAAAAAAAAGAAAATACATACTCACCTCATCCATTCGTTCGCAGAGAGGCCGTCATGGCCATCTTGATTGAAGACACCCGTGCAGGGTGACGTGTGATGTCACCATTCCAGCGCCATGGCCGAGATTTCGAGCAGTGTCTTCAATCAAGATAGCTGTGACAGTCTCTTCAAATAAATTTAATTTAACCAAATTAACCCCTGAAAGCCCACAACTGTAGCATCAGTATGGATGAACGCAGCATCTGAGGGGTTCAATGACAGGGGCGGCGCGATCGCCATTCCCCATAATTTCGCCCGACACATACAAAGGAATGCACTTTGTGACAAAGTAATTCATGAAATCAAATTTCTTAGTGAAATTCAGCAAAGCAGCTGAATCAAATTTTTCATAATTTTGCTCATTAATAATTACTTGCAGTTTGCAATGATAGTTCAGCTGGGGGTTACCAGTTGAGGTGTGTCCCTGCACAGTCTGACACTGTCCAATCAGTGCTGCCAGCGTCAGACTGTGAAAGGACACACACACACACACAACTGGTCACACTCATCTGGACCTTCTTTGCAAATAGCTAATAACTTATTCATAACTTCTACCAGGAATAATAAAGGAATGGCACAACATAGAGTCATAAGAATAGATGCTCCAGAATTGATATTACATGGGGAATGCAAATAGTTACTAAAACAGACATGTCAGGAAAGGAGTTTTATCATCTCAGACATTGGTGGCATATCACTAGGATATATTCCACCTCTGGGACCCACACCTGTCTCCAGAACAGGCCCCCAAAGGTAAAGGAGAGAGCACCGCACATGCACGCTGTGCTCATCATTCACTTCTATGAAAATTCAGAAAAAAGCTGAGCGAGCATGCTCAACTATATTTGGAAGTCCCATAGAAATAAGTGAAAAGCGCACTACGCAAGCATAGCCACTGCTCTATTCTCCTCTGTGGGACTGTTGGAAATTGCAAAGTTCTAAACTCCCATAGAAATGAATGGAGGCTGGCAGTGCATGCATGGCTGCCCCTCGTTTAATTTGGGGGTTCCGTTTGGGAGATAAGAGCAGGTCCCAGAGGCGGAACCGGCACCTATCTGACACTGGTGGCTTATCCTAGCAATAAGCTACCAATGTCTGAGGTTAGACAACCTCGTTCATGTTCAAGCAAGTATTATCAGGGATGCACAATGGAGTAAGCTTATTTTTCATCCAATTCTTTATCTGTTCTGCACTTCTTGCCTCGGCAAAACCTTAACAAAATTGTCATATTAGTGCTGTACAACAGACTGCTTCTGCACGCAAAACAGGAATGTTTTAGAAACTTCTGCTCCAATAGCAGGGGGCCAGAGAAGAATGATTAAAGTTATCACCAGCGACTGCTCCATCAACCTATTTGCATAGACACATAGCTGTTTTTCTTTTGTTGATCCGAAGCTTCATTCCCAAGTTCTGATACTTTTTCTTAATATGGTCTTTGGAGCAATGACGGTTTTAAGGAGGTGAACCACATCTATGTATCTATGCAGATAGTTGGGTAAGGAGTAGAGATGAGCAAATCGAATCCCACGAAGTGGAATTCAATCTGAATTTCTGGATAAATTTGATTCACCTTGAAGCTGAATTTCCTTGTGCTTTGTGTTAGCGAATCGATTTAACCTGAAAAAGTGTAAAAAATGTTAAAAATCCATACATACCTCCTCCATCTGCTTGCGACGGGCTACCCACTGCCATCTTGATTGAAGATCTTGGCTGAGATCCCATGCGTGGTGACGTATGGCGTCACCACACTGGCTGGCATGATGTCATCTCGGGCCGCGCAAGATTTCTCGCCAGATCTTCAAGCAAGATGGCAGTGGCCAGTATGTCGCGAGCAAATGGAGGCAGTAAGTTTGATTTAATTTTTTAATGTTAATTTTACAGTTTTTTAAACTCAGATGCCGCAATCATTTATGAACACGGCATCTGAGAGGTATAATGAAGGGGGGGGGCCGCGCTATCGCATCTCTCTGTCATTGCACCAGCTGCTTGTAAAATTCGGCAAAACAACCAAATCGAATTTTGCAGTTCGCTCATCTCTAGTAAGGAGGTCGCTGGTGACAGAATCCCTTTAGTCAATCACAAAGTTCCAGAATATGCCATTCCTCACAACTTTTAGAATGACCATTGTGTAAAATATCATTTTTATATTTCTGTACATTTTTATTACATTTCATTTATACCTTACCACTAAAATCATCTAAGTATAGAAAATGTAAGGGTGGATGTTTCATATAATGTGCTGCCCCGTGTACTCGGGTACTATACTTGTGCCATTTGGCTAATGGAAGCAAAGCAAAAATACAGCAGAACCCTAGGTAAAAAATAAACTTGAGATTTTTTAATTGGTCAGCAGAGAAATGTTGCTGTTGGAGACCGAACAGCCACAGTTTGTGCCTTTTCAAGGTAAATACCGGGGACCACTCATCCATTTTGTTTCCTTGAGGAAAGCAGCCAAGATTGCTTCAGATCAATCCAAAATAACAACAATGTAAAAGTTTACCTTACAAGGCTCCATCGCTATTGATATCGCTGTTTTTGTCAGCATAGTTGGCAGACAACTGTATATAATTGATAGGTGAAAGTTTTAGGCTTCTGGTATTATGTCATACCTGGAGGATTCAGAATCATTAGTTTTGCTGCCTCATAAAGGTCACTGGTTTTTCTATTTATTTTGTCAACTGAAAAGTCTATCACGGCTCAGACTGGGAGAGTAAAACCTATTTGTAAGACCCTTTAATTATTTTCAAGGAACTTTAGGAAACAAAGTTAAATAAAGTTTGAGATGACTTTTTCAAGAAATTGCAGGAAGTTTGTTTCTAGCTTCTTGACTTGTCAAATTCTTAAAGGGGTTATCCCATGATTAATGTAACAAATTAAATTTAGATATCATGATATCACACAGTACAGGACAGTCTCTTCTACCAAACTTTGAACCAGTCCTGTACCTTACATGGATCCAGGGATTAATTGCTCCAATGGTTCTAAATTTATTTCAAGCAGGCAGCTCAGGGGGGTTGCACTTTCTCAGGAGTTATGTCCTTTCTGCTGCAGGATGAAGGATGAAACTGAGCATATGCTTCGATCTCGGTGAGCAGGACAAAGAAATTAGAAAACACTAGGTGGGACTATACATAAAGATTTCAGTGAATAACTCATTGACAATACTAAGTTTTTAATTACATGCAATTACAAAAGTATTCAGATCCAGGTTCTGGTTTGAAAAATGTAGAATATTTTTGTGGAGCAACCCCTTTAAAGGTATTGTCTCATAAAGACAAATCTTTTTCATGTTCTCTCTAAAGTAGCCTACCCACCTCTATGAGCCAGCATTAAGCTCTTCAAGTAGTTACTTTGAAAAGCCAACATAAAGCTCTTCAACAAGTAGCCTAGTCACCTCTAAGAGCCAACACAAAGGTCTTCAAAAAGTAGCCTAGCCACCTCTAAGAGCCACCATAAAGATCTAGCCATCGCTAAGTGCCAGCACAAAGATCTTCAACAAGTCGACTATCCACCTCTAAGAGCCAACATAAAGCTCTTCAACAAGTAGCCTAGTCACCTCTAAGAGCCAGCACCAAGCTCTTCAACAAGTAGCCTAGCCACCTCTAAGAACCAGGTCTTCAACAGCAGCTTCCACTCTGGTAGACTCAAGCCTTCTATATATTACATGGACAGCCATTCATCTGAATGGCTGCCATGCTCAACTATATTTCTGGCTGACAGCCACTATTTGAAAGAGGTTTGTTATGAGACAACCCTAGTAACAGAGTCTTGATTTGGAAATTGATGAAGACATATCATCCCGTGTTTTAAAATATTCTTAAATGTTGAGAATGTTTCAATTGGAAATATAATCTTAAATTCACTCTAATGTTTATAACCTGAGTTTCTCAAGCAAATCTTTGTTACAGAAGCAACCTGTAACTTGAGGACCCAGGTAAAAGATTTTTATGGTAGAATTTTCAAGTAATAGGTCAGACGAGGGCCTATGAGATCATTATTTGCTATACAGTATATAAAGTAGTTACATGTGAACAATATGCCATGGAGGAATGAAAAAAACGTATTCACCATTTTGGAACAAAGTGGACAATTGCTTGACCATGGTAATATAAGAGCTGTCAATTTGGACAATTTTTGCAACCAGTGCTCCACCCCTTTTAAGTCAAGATTACTTAGAATATATAAATATGGTTTTCTAAAATAGACAACTGACAAAATAAGGCATAATTCACATGTCCAGGTTTTGATTAGTAATGTATTCTGGTCTCGTGCGATGCCTTGCCCACACCTACTAACGTGCCATAAGCAGAGATATCCATGCAAACTTACAGCATGAACACAAGTGTATATTTACCTTACTGTGCTCCTCTGTCACTTCACTGCCCTTGTTGATCCTCTCTTACATATTGGTACTTGTTTTCAGGGTAGGGTAAAGGATCATATATGATTGTATAAAAAGGAACGTCCCCCGGCCGCAGGCACTACTCTATATTGCACTTGCTAACTTGCTTGCTCCAACGCTTTTCGGATAGACCACTATCCTTCGTCAGGGATATGGACTGACTCTCCTGATGTTTCTTATATAGGCTTCTCCTCCCATCCCATTTTAACCCTTAGTTTAATTCTCCAATATCTAGTGCTTCAATCTGCTTGGAGCATTAGATTTTGGAGAAGTGAACTAAGTGTTAAAGGCAGAATCTATCCTTCCAGACAGTATACCAGGTTGTCCAACAGGTAAAATAGTTCAGAATAGGTCAAAAAAGGTAAAGGGCTATACTCACTTCCTGGTACCCCACCAGTCTGTATTTCCTGGTGCTTCTTGACATGTAGGAAATGACCCCTCTGCCGATCACTTCCTGTGATGGGTCACTGCTGCAGCCAGTGATTGGCTGAGCAGTCACTTCTTGTGTTGAGAGGGACCTGGAAGAGGAGGCCGGGGGCCCTTGAAAGTGTCAGAACAGGGGCGACCGTTCAACAGTAAAGTAATAGCTTTCATTTTTTAACCTATTGTGAGCCATTTATAAAAATAGAAATTTTCCACCGGACTCTACATTTAATGAGGAGCTCATTGTTCTATGTGCATCTTACCTGTTATTAAGTAACATCTAATTTTAAACTTAATTAGTATCAGACCTACATCTAGGACTACATCCTGACAAGACATCTACAGGGAAGATTACAATACTCCTGTTCTGTCCTAAAATATGCCTTCAATATTAGCAGGGTGCTAAACATGGAAACTGTGACAAGCCAAGGAAGAAGTAGAAGCAGGTAGTGAATACATGAGTGATGTCAATAGAGACAATTCAACTATGGGATGGCAACGAATCACTTAGTCACCATTTATCCATATATAATAAGCTATTTCCTTTTCTAATTAGCTAATCATGTGGCATCAATTCAGTGCATAGTGTATAGACCTAAGCAATAAGCTAAGTTGTTGTTCACACCAAACATCAGAACAGAGACGAAGGGGGGTAGCTTTGTAAAAAAAAAAAAGGGGGGGGGGTGGAGCTTAGCAGAAGGGGCAGAACAACAAAACACTAGCATAAATTATAACAAAAATTTAATTCAACATAGATTTGCGATGCACAGGTAGCAAAAGATGTGACAAATTTATTACATCGAGGGTACTTAATCAATTTTCTGCATCTTGCTCTGGCAGAATTGATAGAAATAAATATATAATAATAGAATAATATATAAAATCTTATAAAAAAAATTATATATATATATATATATATATATATATATATATATATATATATATATAAAATCTCAGTCTTTGGTAAATGGGCTCCCATGGTGTACCATGCATGAGCATACAAGTTCAGAATCTTGTTTCAAGACAATGGACAATTACATGCCCTTTAAACCATCTACGCACATTGGGGAGATTTATCTCATTTTTCAGAACTCTTTTGGAAAATGATTGCTATAGGCAACTAAGCCAGTTCTACTTTACGCCACATTTGATAAATCTCCCCCACAGAGTTTCAACTTTCTCTGTATGTTTGTGAGTGGTTCCCCTCTGGCACTCTGGTTTTTCCATTCACGTGAACAGAGCTTAGCCCCGCCCAGGCCAGTGAAACTAGTCGTGACGTCACTGGGCCTGAGGAAAACAAAGAAGGTCGTGGCGCTCCTGCAGCGCCGCTGCCTTCTCAAACAGCTGATCGGCGGGGGTCCCGGGCGTCAGACCGCCGACGATCAGATGCTGATGATCTATCCAGGGGATAGATCATCAGTTCTACAGAACTGCAGAACCCCTTTAATATGAGACAGGATTAGTAAATCTGCACCAATGTGCTGTATTGCTTAGGTCTACTTCCTAGGGTATTGAGGTGGAAATTTATTATGGCTGTACATCAATTTTATGTCATAGAAAAGTCAAAAAAATGTTGTCACAAACACCAGTTTGTGACAAAATTAGTGACTTTTTAACTTTGACAACCTTGCCTATTTTTCAAAATGTGTTGGGTCGTGTGTGGAAGGAGGTGGGTCGTGGGCTACACCTTCAAAGTCCGACATCATAATTATTAAGAGGTTATGCTTCTTAATAGTTGTGTCACTTCTCTCACCCTCACAGGACAAATTAAGGCCCCTTTCACACGAGCGAGTTTTCCGCGCGGGTGCAATGCGTCACGTGAATGCATAGCACCCGCACTGAATCCTGACCCATTCATTTCAATGAGTCTGTGTACATGAGCGTTTTTTTCACGCAACACTTCTGCATTGCGTGAAAATTTCAGCATGTTCTATATTCTGCGTCTATCACGCAGCCCTAGACCCACAGAAGTGAATGGGGCTGCGTGAAAAATGCATTGCATTTGCAATGCGTTTTTCACTGATGGTTGCTAAGAGATGTTGTTTGTAAACCTTCAGTTTTTATTACGCGCGTGAAAAACGCATCAAAACGCATTGCACCCGCGCGGAAAAAACTGAACGCAATCGCAGACAAAACTCACTGTACTTGCTTGCAAAATGGTGCGAGTTTCCCTGAACGCACCCTAAACAAGTCCTGACCTAATCCGTGATGCTCGTGTGAAAGAGGCCTTAGTTTGGTATGCACAACCCCAGTCTTAATACATCTTTTCCTGAGCCTTGTAATATATGTGGGCTGTAAGTCCTACCTGCCAGTTATCTGCTTTACTTCCAGTGTGAAGAAGATAAATTGCTTCCAGCTTTCATTGTCAGCCCTTGTATATGTCACTGATATGCACAAGAAACCAGTTGTTGTTGTCTCCATTATTAGATGGAGAAGGGCAGCCCCTATAGAACAGCTTCTTGAGGAACTTCACTTACTCTAAGACCAAGCATGTTCTCGCCACCTGGGGGACAGACAGCTCATGGCTGCTGTTAACTTCTAGCTCAGGTAATTTTTGAGGAGGCATTCATAGGGAGATATTTGTCAATCAACATAAAATTAGGAAGTGGCCGGAAAATAATGGAATCCATAAGACAGAAATCAAAACAGAAGCCTTTAAGAGGTGTGCTGTTTAGATCCGTTATAATAGAAGTCTATGGGCAGGTATAATGGATCTGTCCTGTTGACAGGACTTAGTTTTCCATCTTTCATAACGGAAACCAGGATGGATTTGTTATGCTGCCCATAGACTTGTATTATAACGGATCTAAACGGAATGCCTCTTAAAGGCTTCCATTTTGATTTCCGTCTTATGGATTCCGTTATTTTCCGTTATAACCATGTTATAACGGATCAATGAAGAAAGATAAGGACAGCATCCTTTTCTTGCGGTGAAAAATTAGTCCTTTTATTCCATAAATGCACCCAAATATGTGCATTTATACAATGCAAAAGCATGTATTTGGGTGCATTTATGGAATAAAAGGACTAATTTTTCACCGCAAGAAACGGATGCTGTCCTCATCTTCCTTCATTGATCTGAATATTAGAGCCCATGGACTAGACTCCCGAGAAGAAGCGCATTCTAGATACTACCATCAGCCACTCTACAGGTGCTGTACCATTATTTTCTTTGTTCCATGTTATAATGGAAAACAATAACGGAATACATAATGGTGATGTGAACCCGGCCTTGGCATGCCCGAATTAGACCAAATGCCTGGAGAACCCCTTTAAAAATGGAGTTGTAAATATTATTTTTGAAGTCAATAAAAAAAATTATGCCGTAAGCACCTTATTGTTACAGATTAGTGAGTGTGGACCCACAGTGCCAGCTAACTAGTTTGGGCTTTGGGCTAAACCCATAGCGTATTATTCTGGATTCACCCTTTAACCCCTATACAGAGATCTGGACTTCACTGCAGGGAAGCAACCTGACCAATATTTCCTGGGATAGACCTAGCGTAGTTGGAAGATGACCCACTGGAGTTAGGGACTCTGGTGCAAGCAAAAAAAAACATAAAACACTCCGAACATTCACCAAGACTAGAGTGCTGTTTTTTAGAAATTCAAGCAGCACACACAGGATAGACTTGCAGGTGATGAAGCAAACACGAGGCAGCCTGGGGTCTTGACTGAGCACTGACAAGGTAGACAGAATTGGTTAATTAAAGGGGTTATCCCATGGATAATGTAAAAAATTAAAATCAGACACCATATAGCACATGACAATCTCTTTTTCTAACAATGCCAGAACCAGTCCTGTACCTCACATGGATCCAGAGATCTCCCCAGTCATTGCTCTGCTATATTTATATCAAGCTGACAGCTCAAGGGGAGTGTCTTTTCTGCTGCAGCTCAGGGGACGTGTTCATGCTCTCCCTATCACAGCTCAGGGGGTGTGTCTCAGCTCTCCCTATGACAGCTCAGGAGGCAGTTGAAGGATGAAACTGAGCATGTGCGGCCTTCTCAGTGAGCAGGACAAAGAAATAAGAAATAAACAGCAGGTGGAGCTATACAGATATATTATATTGAATAACTCAGTAGCTTTACAACATTTTTAATTACATGGAATTACAAAAGTATTCAGATCAAGGCACTGGTTTTAAAACTGTAGAATATTTTTTGTGGGACAACCCCTTTAAACATGAAGTAAACTAAACTTAGACTTGAAAGTGCAGGAGGACACAGGCAGATTTTGTTGTGACTCATGCTGAAACCCAGTTAATTTTATGGGATCACCACTACTCTGCAATCCTGGCCGCGATGGCTGTCACTCGACCAGTGTCACCATGTAAACCTAGCCTTAGGGCCCTTGCACATGACCGTATACGCTCTGAGACATACAGTCCATGAGCGGGCCATATGTCCCAGAGTGGCATAGATCGTGGGCACGGGAGAGCACAGCATCATAGATTACTATGATGCTGTGCACGTCGGGCCGCCGGCGGAACTATTGTCCCGCACTCATAAGATCATATGAGTGCGGGACGATAGTCCCACCGGCGGCCCGACGTGCACAGCATCATAGTAATCTTATGGCCTGCTCACGGACCGTATGTCTTGGAGCACATACCGTCATGTGCAAGGGCCCTTAAAGGTATATTTCCTGACCCTGACTTTTGAACTCTTTAAGTAAAGATGCATTTATGAAATTTGTTTTCCTATTTGCCTCTTTTAAAATGTATGCATTTGTAAATTTAGAATTTAAAATTTATGGCGAGTAATGTTTATTGACAGAGATTATACTTTACTTATTTCACCAGTTCATCTTTATGACAACAGTTGGTTAAAAATGTGGATATAGAGACATGTTGTCATGGAGCACAGCATTACAGATCAGATCTCTGAGACATGACTGACAGATGATTATTCCACTCAGTCACCGTGCAAACTCCACACAAAGCAAGTCATCAAACACAGATATATAATTCTGTTACAAATAATCATCCGTACCGCCGTTATAGTCTCTTCCCACATTGATTTCAGAGAAATTCAGACTTGTTTATTTTGCTCCTGTTTTCAATCCAATTCAGTGGGCTTTTAATGTGCTGAATGCACAGCATGTTGCATTATTCAGTCTGACATATAAAGACAGAATTACAAAAATAAGGGGCATGACAGGCGCTGCATGTGTTTCTAGCAGTTTACATTCTGTGCATTCAAATTATAGGTTGTAGATATTGGTAACACTAAACTCATTTCAATTTGACTTTTGTTTGTTAATTGAATTGTGTTTTGTGCTAAAAATGTTTTTGTGATAGATTTCTATTATAAATTATGCTTTATGTGGCTTCTGCACTTTCTATGTTTCTGTTAGGCCTGGGTCTTCTGCCATACTCCTGCTGTATACTCCTCACCAGTCATATCCCTAGTATCTCCTGCTTCGTTGCCCATTCCTGTCTCCACCAGATGTGGCGGGCGTGTCCTTCGGCCATGCTACTTCTGTGCTCCATCCCATGCTTGCGTCCCATAGCAGCAGGCGCCCGCCACTTCCTGTCATTTATACTTCCAGGGGCGTGTGCTTCCTGCTTTCCAGCATGGCCCCCGGGCGGAGTTACAAGGTTAAATAGCAGCTTCATCTCCCAGGAAGTTGCCTGAGCGTTGATTTACTAACACTAATAGCCAAGGTTTTCTGTTCTGATGCTTTGTTTTTGACTCAGCCTGTTTGACCATTCTGTTTGCCTTCCATCTGCATCGACTACTAGACCTGTCTGACCCCGAGCCTATCTGATCCTCTGATCCTCATTTCTCATACCAGCTTCTGACCTTTGGCTTGTCTCTGACCATGCTTCAGCTTCTGTCTCTGACAATCATCATCACCTGCTGCTGTTACTTCAGTCTTCTCTGAACCATCACTTCTCAAAACTGTGATTGCTGTGTCTTCACACTAAGGGTCCATTCACACGTCTATGTGTCATTGCGGATCCGCAAAACACGGACACCGGCCATGTGCATTCCGCATTTTGCAGACCGCACATGGCCGGCTCTATAATAGAAATGCCTTTTCTTGTCCGTGACCTCCTGACGAAGCCTTTGAGGTGAAACGCGCGTCGAGGGTACTTTAGCGGTGTTCCCCCTGGCATCCCCTTATCAGCCTGTACGGACATGGGTAAGATTTGATTGTCACATTATTTAATGTGGGACTTATTAGAGGACGGGTTGTGGACTCCCTCTGATTATTGATAGTGATGCCACTAAAGAGTATATATTACAACTTGGGGGCCCCAGCGTGATACTGATCACTGTCCATGTCCCTACATTGGCTATATGGGTGGATGTATTTTGGTTCAGGGGGACCCGTGGTTCCATGATTAAGTGTCAAGGTTACCATACCTATCTTTTGGCTATTTTCCTAGTATGTTGTTTGTGTCATATATTTATTATTTTGTGTCTTTAATAAATTGTGATTTTTTATTTACCTTGTGGGCATAATTGTTTCTTCCTTGCCGGAGGGTGGGGAACTAGTAGGGAACTGTTATGTTTTGGATGTGCCCCTTTACTATTTGGGAAGAGGCTTCTTGCTGGTATAAGAATAGGACATGTTCTATTTTTTTGTGGGGCCGCGGACCCGAAAATGAATGGGTCCGCACTCGTTCCTCAATTTTGCAGAACGGATGCAGACACATTCTGTGGACGTGTGAATGGAGCCTAACTGCGGTTCTTACTGCAACTTGAGCTATTGGAGTGTTACCCGTTGTCTGACTCAGTGAGTCAGCTGTCAACCATATTAGCTAATCCTCTAGGTAGTGGTTCAGTTTCTCTCTTGATGCGTTCTGTCCTGTCTCCTGTGAGAGTGCTGAATAACACTCTAGGGGTTAGTGGCTGCCATTCCTTGGTTGACACAGAATCCACACTCTCTGGTTTGACCGGGGTAACAGTTTCACTATACATAGCAAGCAGCAGAATGACATTCTGTGATAAATCCATCAGACTAGCTGTATGACAGCTCATTTTTCAGCCACTGTCTCTCCTCTTATGAACAATCTTCTTAGCTGATTTATGACAAACTCAAACTTGAACTTTGATTTGGTTATGAATCAGCTTAGAAGATTGTTCAGATAGATTTCACTGTGACCAGCATGTTATGCACTGAAAAATGCACTGCAAGAGATCATACAAGAAAGGATGTATTGGGTTTGTTCATAGAAATCATAGGGCCCATAACAGAACTCAGAATGGATCTCAAAGCCTACTGAGACCTTCAAAAATGTACTACAATTAAAATTAATGTCCATGTAGCCAAACTCTCAGCAAGAACTGTGGCGAAGACCAAACATCTGAAACAAGTGCAGATACGTCACTCCCCATTTGGCGGGAGACAACCCCTTTATCACATCTGTATGCCAGAACCACCTCATAGTGGCATCACTGGTACAGCTTTATATTTCTTATTTCATTGGATGCATAAGAAACACAGCTTGCAGCTTGCTTCTGTGCCTATTGTAGTGGTTGCTGAATTCCAGCGTTATGCTTGATTAGAATGTAAAACCCATTTGGAATAAATCTGAAATGAATTTCTTGTTCAGCATTATTCTAGGTAATTTGCGGCTTTGTATTTTGTGCACAGTATCTCCAGGTGTTTTAATATCTTGTAGCTGAACTGTGGTTCAAGAATGTTATAAATGCACGTCTATAATGTGTGTAACGTTATTGATTGTGGTTTACGGGGTTGTCCATACAATGCAACGCTATTACATTATAATGTGTATATAATGTGTAAAATACCATTAACAGTTAATTATTAAAGGGCTTGTCTCTGAGATATTAAAAATCTGAGACAAGACCAATAATAACAAACAATGTTATACTCACCCCTTTGTCCAGCGCCATCCCCTGCACTGCCATTCCGCTCTTCCTTTTGCCAGTTGTTTACAAAATGCAGCGGTGATGCCCGTACAGTATATGGCACATGACCGCTGCAGCCAGTCATTGGACTCAGCAGTCTGCCACATAAGACAATGATTGACTGGTCACATGTTGTATACCTGCATGTCCCTGTGCACTTCACAGTGTCGGTAACGTGTCCAACAACATGCAGGTGTATGGCACAACACCGGTGCTGACAATCAATGTCCACAGCGATAGACCATTGGTTACAGTAATTGGCTGCAGTGGTCACATGGTATATACTAGCACATGTCCACTGCATTTCGGAAACAAGAAATGGCAGAAGTACCGGAACAACGGAGCAGAGAACGTATCTGAGGAAGGGTCAGTATAACATACTTTTTTATTTTAGCACATTGGGAAGGGGGGGGGGGGGGTCCCAAGATTTTTAATAGCTACTTGTAAGGTTAAGAAGCTATCCCGTATCCTCTGGTTAACTATTAGATTGGGGGGAGGGAGGGCAAACTGATGGGACCCAGGGGCGTAACTACCATAGCGGCAGACCATGACTTCTATGGGCCCAGGGCAAGAGGGGGCCCAGTCTTAGTTGGGGTCATCTCCTCTTCTACTGGAACTGAAAACTTGGTCAGGACTCTACCCTCTAAAGGAACAACTTTTAGTAAATGAGGCAGTGGAAAAATGGCCCAAGGGTCATTGAAAAGGGTTTAGGCAGAAACCCTTCTGTCCTGTGTAGGGGGCCTGATTTGATCCTTGCTATGGGGCCCTAACTTCTTTATGTACACCACTGATGGGACCCCCCACCCAATCAATGTACACCCAGAATTGATTTGAAGCGGCTGGTCAAATATTCATTCTTTATGGGACTGCTGGAAAAAGCCGATCAATAGTTTCTGTGTACAGTAGATTCTTTTTTTATCCACTTGCACATTGAAATGTAGGTAATTGAGGTAAAATACTAAGATGCTAAATTTTACAGTCACTGTAGAAATCTTAGTCAAAGGTGAACGACTGTGAAGAGTGAATTTCTTGTCGATCATAAAGAAACTACAGTCAAGGAATCATATACGACTTCCAGCTCGAATTTGGAAAAAAGATTGGACCTGCTCTGCCACCTGCTGGACATTTCAGGGTAATACGGCAGCAATCACATAAAATCCAGACCAGTCTGTTAGGCTCTGTTCACACTAGTTATATTGTATTTGTCAAGTTTCCATTGCTCTCTGGCAAGAATTGTGTAGCACACCTTACTATTTTATCTAAATGCTAATAAAAAAAAACATTTTAAAATTGTCAGATCTACATAGTATAAAACAATGCTATTCTTCAGGATCTGCTCATATCTGTAACAGATCATAATAGATACAATATATTTGTCATGATTCTTGTACAAATAAAAGCCACGGGACCAGTGTGAACTGATCCTTATTGCTCCACTATTGAAATTACTGCTCCATCCTCAATCATTTGTGGGGACAGGTTTATTGCTCTCATTAAGGGAAATAATGTAAGAGTCTTGCAGGTCTGACAAATATAGAGGCAATGATGGTACATAGCGAGCTTTTGAGACGACATTTGGAAAAACAACAGAATATAAAAAATATTACATTGGGTGCAATTTTTTATTATTGCATTGTACTCATTTTGAGCTATAAATATATATTTTTAATTGGTCTTTATAAAAAACATGGCATCTTTTTTTCTGCGCAGAGCTGACGTGACCTAGCAGCACACTTTGGAATTTTTGTCTTTTCCGTCAGACCAGGAGCTGATGGGCTCCTTATCTCTGCTCTCTGATCTCCTAAACATTTATTATAGCTCACTTCTCATCTCCCATTAAAATGAATAAAAGATTACCAAAAAACGCACCGTATGCTCCTGACACCACAACTAGGAAATCCTGTTTTGAAACAAAGTATACATCTCAAAAACATAAAATATGAATAAAAATGCTTAAAAAATGCACCAAAAATCCATATACAAAAACAGAATCTGTACTGATTTTTGGAAGCTGATTGTCAAAATATTTCTTGTGAGTGTATCTTAGGGTATGGCCACGCTTTCAGCTTTCCTCATAAAGTTTTGGAAACCAAAATCAGGAGTGGATCATAAAAAGCCAGAAATGATAAGGAGAGACAGAGATATGACTTATGCTCTCAGTAGTAATTAATGCTAGGACCATCAGGTACTCATACACTTGGCCTGTGCCCTCCTAAATTCAGCTGTATCGCTATCCTCTGGGCTGTAATACCTTTGAATACTGCAGTGGGGGCTTCATTTTGTGCTGCATTGTGGTATTTGGTTCTGCTGGGGTGGTATTTTGTGCTACACTACTGTATTGCTGGTCCTGTCTAATTGTATTGTCCTCGTCTATTTGTGTTGACTCGCCTTCTGTCAATTTGGACCCGCCTACAGCATGAGGCCTTTTTTAGGTTTTTTCCAGGGCCAATTTAAGTTCTCAGTCTACCCCTGGTTGTAAAGTGGAGGTACTGCAGTCTCTAGTTTACATATTTGGGTTCCCAGGGAGAGGCATCATATCAAATCACAATAAATGCCTACTGAGAACAAGAGGTGGAAACAATAAAACAAAGATATTTACAGGACTCATTCATATTCATTTCATAGTGGATCTTAACTTTAAAGGGGTTCTCCGAGTTATATAAATTGATGACCTATCCTCAGGATAGGTCATCAATATCAGATTGCGGGGGTCCGACACCCGGCACCCCCGCCGATCAGCTGTTTGAAGAGGAGGCGCGCGCCGTACCAGCGCTGCCTCCTCTTCACTGTTTACATGCTGGCCGTAACAGGGGTAGTGGTGAGTAGGTGTAATTACACCTCACCACCCCATTCATTTCTATGGGAAGAATCACTTCCATAGACCTTACCAGAAGCTCCAGGTAAATACCATAGTGCAGCACACTACGCAGGGTTGTAGCTACCATGGAAGCAGGAGAAGCAGCTGCTATTTTAATGGCCCAGGGAGTGGTGAGTACGGTTCTCCTAGTCCTAGCATTGGTATTACGCACTGTTCCATATTCTTCTTCTGCACTGCACTAAGTCCTGGAAGTGCACAGCTTCAGGACAGTATGTAGCGTGCATAGGAGCACACAATGAACTGATGCTGTATGATGTGAGGTCACAGTGAAGTGCTACATGATGATCGGAGGCGCCCATAGAAAGACAAAAGGGATGAACTAAGGGGGCCCCCATTTGAAAGTTTGCTTTGAGGCCCAGTGAGTCCTAGTTATCCCACTGCCAGCAATGTGAAATGCCACGATGCAGCACAAAACACTTTCCAAATAGCACCAAACAAATACAAATATCACAGCACATTGTAAAATACCTACCCAAAAGTGCCAGATACCACAGTGTAGCACAAAATCTCTCCCTAGCCGCTCCAAAAACCAAGTGCTCCATAAAATACCTTCCCAGGAGAGGCAAACAAATATCACAGGGCAGCACAATATACCACCCTAGCAGCAACAAACAAATAGCACAGTATAATATCATACCTCCCAAGTGTCCCTCTTTTGGAGGGACAGTCCCTCTTTTTGACCCAAGTCCCTCTTTGATAGTTAAATGTCCCTCTTTTTGACCTGGAGAATTAATGCATAAATGTGCATTAATAAATTTACTAAATTTGCTCCTTACTAAAGTGTCTGCATGGTTTCTTCCTGCATACTATACCAAAACTTCATTGTTTGGTGCAATTTTGACTTTAAAATATCTATAATCTGATTATTTATGTGCTAATATTTATATGGACATTGAAACACAAGAAAAAAAATCCGCAGGGGCTCCAGTAATTATGTTTTGAAAGGCGTTAGAGGTGTGGCCTAGTATGAAAAAAACTGCCGTGATGCACGCGGCACACATTGTCCCTCTTTGCAATTTTCAAAAGTTGGGAGGTATGCAATATATCTCAGCTTCCTTTTATTGGTAGCTGCTAGATAACATCTAGTAGAACATCATCAGAGCCATCTCAGATCACACACAACCTATTTATTTAGATCTTTGACTTAATTTTGGATCTAAATGAAATAATCCATTTATTCCCAAATGAGCAATGATATATACCATAAAGCATCACAGCCCATTAGTTATAATCGGTTGTTTCTGGATAATTGAGCTTTGTTTTACAAATGATTCACCTCTCATCCATAAAGGACGATGACTACGATGATTTCTAGTTTGATACAAATGTAAGTTTATGCACATAGGAAGGAATAATGCAAGTCACCAGTACATACAGTGCATCAAAAGAGGCATAGATGCAGTGATGAGAACATAGTCCTGCCACTTTACAAATCACTAGTCAGACCACACATGGAGTAGTGTGTACAGTTCTGGGCTCCTGTGAACAAGGCAGACATAGCAGAGCTGGAGAGGGTTCAGAGGAGGGCAACTAAAGTAATAACTGGAATGGGTGGACTACAGTACCCAGAAAGATTATCAAAATTAGGGTTATTCACTTTAGAAAAAAGACGACTGAGGGGAGATCTTATAACTATGTATAAATATATCAGAGGTCAGTACAGAGATCTCTCCCATCATCTATTTATCCCCAGGAGTGTGACGAGGGGACATCCTCTGCGTCTGGAAGAAAGAAGGTTGGTACACAAACATAGAAGAGGATTCTTTACGGTAAGAGCAGTGAGACTATGGAACTCTCTGCCTGAGGAGGTGGTGATGGTAAGTTCCCTAAAAGAGTTCAAGAGGGGCCTGGATGTATTTCTGGAGGGTAATAATATTACAGGTTATAGTTACTAGAGAGGGGTTGTTGATCCAGGGAGTAATTCTGATTGCCTGATTGGAGTCGGGAAGGAATTTTTTTCCCTAAAGTGGGGAAAATTGGCTTCTACCTCACAGGGGTTTTTTTGCCTTCCTCTGGATCAACTTGCAGAATAACAGGCCGAACTGGATGGACAGATGTTTTTTTTCGGCGTTATAAACTAAAAAAAAAACTAAAAGAAAATGTATATGGTCTAAACAACCTAAAACAAAAAGTGAATATCCTCAGAAACTTCAATTTATTTATACCACTCCTATCAGTTCCATGAAACTGGCACTACCACTGCTTTCACAGAGGGGACTCAGGCACCTCTGTTCTTGTAATTGGTGAATGTCCCAGTGATTGGATCCCAATGATCATAGATTTCTCACCTATACAGTGAACAGGTGATAAATGTTGTCAATGAGAAAACCCCTTTTTTTTGCAGGTCTACTTTGTTCTGCCAAGACAGCTCTGACCCATCAAGGCATGTACTCCAAAAGACCTCTGAAAGTGTCCAGTGGTATCTGGTATCATTTATCTGGTATCAGCCACCCCCCTTAAGAGAATGCTCATTTGTTTCAAACTGTTCATTGCTTTATTGTTGTTTCTGATCATATGCTATGCAAATATAATGTATATGTAACTGTTATATTGTTTGCTTGTGATGCTGTACAGTGTGATCCAGTACATCTTTGGAACCAGCTTGCTGGGCTGGTGATGCTCATATTGGGCAGTGGCCAACATTCAGAATTATTAGTTGGTGGTATCAGTACAGGCCCAGGAAAATCCAGAAACATATGTTGATGTAGGCTGGAATGCTATAATAGAAGAAGCAGAGAGAAGCTAATGATAAGGTGCAACAAAGAATTGGGTGCAGATAGTCCACATGTTGGGTCAAGTTGACCTATGGATGGCTTGTAAGATTATTAGCAGACAAATACAGGCAACAGCATCCAATCCAATGTGAAAAAAGTCGGCTTTATTTCATCACCTAGTACATGCTACGTTTCGGCTAATCCTCAGCCTTTATCAAGCATGCTTGATAAAGGCTGAGGATTAGCCGAAACGTAGCATGTACTAGGTGATGGAATAAAGCCGACTTTTTTCACATTGGATTGGATGCTGTTGCCTGTATTTGTCTGCTGAACTTGGGAGCCTTGGGGACCAGACTCCAGGAGGGAACGTGCATCCAGTAAGAAACGCCAGCCACTCTGTAGGTGCTGTATCATTTTCTTTATCTTTGTTTGTAAGATTATTAGGTCTGAGACCTGTCCAGCCTTTGGTGAACTGTAGGACGGTGTGGACTTGGTCACCGAGGGAGTGTCAGTAGGCTTAGTTACCACTGCAGAAGGGTAGTGGAGTTAACTTGTGGTTGGCCAGTAAGGTAATTACACCTGAGACCTGCCCACTGGGGAAGCCCTTGGTGAACTGGAGAACAGTGTGGGCTCGGTCCCTGAGGGAATGTCAGTAGGCTTAGCTACCACTGCATAACAGGTGGCACTGGAGACCAGGGTGTGTGTGATTCGGAGCTTGTGGAGATGCTACACAGTGGGTCACATGGCACACTTTTGGAAGAATCATGGTTAAGGGTTGTTATTGCCAAGTAAGACATAGAGTCACAGAGATGGAGAGCTGACATGGGGAATCATTGTAGACTTAGAGTAGAGGGCTTGCATAACTCTGGGCAGGTTGTCACTGAGGCAGGATGGCTGAGCACATTTTCTGGAGAGTCTTCTGAGCTGTGAGAGACATCAGTCTGGTAGAGAACCAAAGTGGATTGGGTGGTGATAGACTTATACTCGGGGAGGCTGACGAGCAAGAACTGTGTGGGACATCGGCCTGGAATGGACTAGTTAACAATGTGTTAAGGAAGGTTGTCAGTCCTGAGGCCTGTAGCATACCGTGGTTGGTTCTGTCATATGGTGCAGTGCACTGAATGGGTGCATACTAGGAAAGGTTAATAGTGGAAGGACTATTAAGAAAAAGACCAGGAATAATAATGACCTATCTTCAGTTGACATTCAGAAAGTTTTAGAAACAGTTAGAAATAAACAGTGTCCAGCTCTATCATGTGGTGTAAAGTTAGCCTGAGGCCCCTGTGAAGACAAGAGTGACCTGAGAGAGAGCAATAACCATTGGGAATTAAAGATTGTTCAAGTTACAGTATATTCTAAAATAATCAAGCAACAGCGCCACCTAGAGTAAACTGCAACGGTAGTATCCCAGAGCAGGGGTACTCCAAACTGATTATTGATATTTGTTTCCTACTAGCAAGGAAAAATCACGTCAAAGCGAATCTATATAAGACGGAAATCTAACGCTAAATACTGCCTATTATACTGCCAAACTGGCCAACATAAAATACAGGAGAGGTATAGAGTGGGCTTGGCATGCATGTTGGAACCTGCATTCCATGGATTTAAAGGGGTATTCCAAGAGTATAAAATGTCCCCTTATATGCTGGGTCCCTCCCATGGAATATACTTACCCCGCTCCCTGCGCCGCTTCTGGTTCCCACACCATCGCTGCTGCTCTCCCTGCACACGAATGAAAACATCCGGTGTCAAGGGGGGAGCAGCCAATGGCAGGCGGGGATGGGGACGCGGGTGATGCTAGGGAGGCTCGTCCCCATCCCCGCCTGCCATTGGCTGCTCCCCCCTTCCCACTGACACAGAATGTTTCATCCGTGTACAGGGAGAAGCAGCGGCTGTGCAGGGACCAGGAGTGGTGCAGGGAGCGGGGAGCAGGGTAAGTACATTCCATGGGGGGGCAGCATATGAGGGGACATTTTATACTCTTGGAGAACCCCTTTAATGGAGACCATTATGGCAACAAAAGTGGTAAAAGGCAGAATGGACCCATCATGCATGTGGAACCTGCACTTCCTGCATTGTATGGTTGCCAGTGTGGTACATAACAGGTAGTATTTAGGGTTAGGTTCCCGTCTTATAGAGATCACCTTGACGCCGGCAGACGGGCCCAAATCATTTTTCACTAGCAAGGAAGATATGACAAAGGTTGAATCCTGGCCTACTTCTGCAGTGCTACAACTTTCTCTGCAGTGGACCCCAGGGTGCGACGTCCTGTGGTAGGACATTGTGACACAGCTACACTACATGAGGGCCACTACCACTCCCATCCTCTTCACTGGCTCCCAAAGGGGCTCGCTGCACAACCACCAAGCTTCAATGCCATGTATGAGAACTGTAACCACCGAGTATATTGTGCCAGTGTAATATGAAGAAAGATGAGGTGTCAATCTCTCTGTGTCTGTGGTTGGCACTTTAGAGGCATCCGTGGCTGCCTTTCTGGGGGTATCTGTGGCAGGCACTCTGGTGGACTTTTGGGAGTGACACATAGGATTATGGAACCCTTGGTGGCTTACTTAAAAAGTTGGGACCAATGAAAGGCAACAGAAAAAATTAAATTCATACAATGTACTATAAAACCACACAACGTACTACCCTAGAGATTTATTTTGTCCTTCTTTTGCTCCAGACAAGGGGTCAGCAATGGTGTGTTGTATCTCTTTCCCGTTATGAAATATTGGAGGTTATAATCCTTGTAAACACCACCTACATTTAACTCTTTATTCAATATTCACTTGCAATACCCCTGAGTCAGATGCTGGAGCCATATCATCATTATGTGTCTATAAAACTATAAAACTGGACTTATGTTTATGATGAGTCTATAAAATTAATTCCTTTATTGAACAGACTATTCAGAGAAGCTGTGTGTGGATTTCTTATAGGCAGTATATCACTAGGGATGTAACCTGAAGCTTACTGCACTAATGCAAAATCTGTCCCAGTGCCATCACTGACCATATACCATTTATAATACTGGTGTCCTCTTGTGCCACAGCCGGGCCTTTGGGCCTAGTGAGGCAACAGGGTTTGGGTGCAACCGCTACCTCTGTGTTCCTCATAGCTATGCCCCTTTGTATTATCAAGATTCTGAATATTCTATTAGCTAGTTACGGCAGAACATTAGAATTAACATTTTGTAGTCCTTTCTATGACCACCAGGTGGCAGCAGAGCACTGTATGAGTCATACTCGCTGCTCAGTAAACGAGTTATACAGTATAACGTATGGGCATTACAGGATATTTTACAATTCAATTTATAGACTAATTAGTAATGTCATTTTTGTACAAATTGTAGTAGAATCTTCTTTAGCATTCTATAAAAGGTTTCTGCAGTAAAATGATGGCAGGAGAATCTCATATTTAGCAAAAACGGTAACATTTTGTGAGCCATATATTTATGGTAGTAGAAAATGGTATCTGCATTACTCTACAGATTCCCTATAAGACATCAGAATCCAACTCTGTCGTCATGACATAGCTATAAATTAAGTGGATATTCCGGTTCCATTAAGTTATCCCCTACCCACAGGATACGGAATAACTATTAGATCCGTGGGGGTCCTACCACTGGGACCCCCACGATCACAAGAACAGGGGCTCTGTACTCCTTGCGGCCCCTCAAATGAGTGGAGCAGTCAGTCTTGCATGAGTGCAGTTGCTCCATTCATTTCTATGGGAATTCTGGATATAGGGCACCAATCCCGTTCTTGTGATCACTGGGGGTCCCAGCAGTAGGACCCCCGCCTATCTAATAATGATAACTTAATGTAACTAGCAAGTATAGATTAAAGAATGGAAGGAATGTGTATAAGGGGTACAGGCACACTTCCTAAGTGTCCCTCTTTTGGAGGAACAGTTCCTACTTTCAAAAGAAACCTGTCACCTCCAAAATGTCCCCTAAACTGCCTGTAGTACCTCGCAGCTGAAGTCATATGGTTTCTGTCCTTCTTTGCTTCTTGAATGTCATTCATTGTGATCTGGGGAATAGATTTGCTTTATTACATTATTATATTGATCCAGAAAGTGTCTTTCGGGTTGTTATCTTTTAATTGGGACCAGCGTTTTATGTTATTTCATGTGCAACTTGGATTAAAAAAAAAAATCTATATTAAGAGGATTTTCTGCTATTCTGTAAATTAAAACTATTTAAAATGTGGAAACTACTATAAAAGTGTATAGATATGAAAGAAAAAAAAATGTGATCTATCACACAATGGACCATGATTGTCCTGACCATCCAAGACAGTTGTCAGATATGTGTAAGGGGGTAGCAGTGACAACTAGGTCTTGCTGCCAGAGGGAAGTCACCAGTATTATGAATGGCACATAGTAGTTGTTACTGATTTTCATTGGAGCCCAGGAGCTCTGATTATGAGTTATATATGCAATTCCCATGAGTAATGATTCACAAAATAATCTTAAATATTGGAGCCCCCCCAAAGAAGTGGTGAGTGGTGACCTGTATTGTCTTAAATTCCAAGAAGGTAAAGGGAAGGAAAGGGCTGTAGTGAGAATAAGAGGTCGGGTCATAGGGATTTATAAGAAAAAACAAAAACAATCTGCTGGGCCGTAACCTTCTTCTCCCACCCTTCCTTCTCTGACAGCTTAGCTTTATTTTCAGAGCTCCGATCAATCACAGACACTTTACATTCTGAGCCTGGATGATTTTTAAAGGGAAACAACCTAAAAATATAAAGTTCTAAAAGTCGAATATGCTATTGTGTTAGGTTACACGGTTGCCTTGATATCACATGTGTAAGCCGTGTAGCGGGGTGGGCTCCCCAGGATACAGCGAAGTCACAGACAAGGAAGGAGACTCCAATTCAGATTGACAAAAACAAGATTTTACTAAGTATTTAACGTTTGTAGGAAGGAAATACCCCAAGCATATATACATACACTCAGCTAGAGGCTGAGGCACTTGTGTTACACAGCACGGTGCTCTATCAGTGTGCGCCCAGGCTTCTCCACAGTTTTGCCTATCTGCAGGTTATAGTAACCCAGCAGCTATACCTTTTAATACCCTAATCTCCACGAACAATTCTGTAAGTGCGGTTCAGGAGCGCCGGCGGTATAACACAAACGCTTACAAACTTAACCAATCAACACTAAACCTCAGAAAGAGTATAACCAGTTGTTTGCCACAGTAAACTCCACTTCTGTAGCAAGGCAGCTTGCAGCCTGCACACCACCTGTCTAATCTTCAGGCTTTTACCCAGTAGCTACTGAATTGGCGCCAATACCATAATGCGGTGCGTGCACGGTTACCCACTGTATCTGCACAGTGGGCCTCAGTTCTTTCACTGACCGGAGTCCGTTGAGTACCTTAACTTTCAGAAGTATCTGATAGAGGATCTCATCCGGCAACCACGCAGTCTAACTGATGCTTCCACTTGTCCTCTCAGCAGGGCTCCTGATGGTAGTTCTTCTAGTCTGTAATACTGCATCAGTCTCTATTCCAGATCTCCTTGCAGAGTCTTGCTCCCTTAGGGAATATTCTCACTTGTAGATCACATTAGGAGACACAGACAGTAGATCCTTCTCCTCTGCCTCCTTGCAGCACACTCTCAAGATGGCTGCCACACACTTCTCCAGTATGAAGCTCCACCTCTGCCGAACAGGATCTCTTGGTCATTGCTCCTATAGTCTTTCCAGTGGTAAACAGTGACATCTTGTGGCCAAAAATGAAATGTCAGTTTAATAACAACTATAATTACAGGAACAGGTGCATTCACAAAATGGAGGCTGTTTCACCACCTTACACATGTATATGTAAATGTAAGTATAAAGCAGGATAACTAATAGCTGACTGATCAGATACTAAGAAATTAATAATAAAATGAAATATATACATAAATAATAATAATAGTAAAATAATTAATAATAAATAAATAGGGCAGCACGGTGGCTCAGTGGTCAGCACTATTGTCTTGCAGCACTGGGTTTTTAATCCGACAGAGGACAACATCTACATGGAGTTTGCATGTTCTCCCTGTTTGTGTGGGTTTCCTCTGCTTTCTTCCCACACTCTAAAGACATACTGATAGGGAACTTAGATTGTGACCCCCCATTGGGGACAGCCCAATGCCAATGTCTGTAAAGTGCTGCAGAATATGTCAGCGCTATATAAGTGAGTATAATAAATAAATACTAATAAAACATGTGTAGAAGACTTCTCCTCCAATCAAAAATAATGGATCTCAGACAGAAATTACTGAAACGGATGCAAAATAACCAAACGGATGCTCAAAATAATGGATAGGTTTTTTTTGTTTTGTTTTTTTTTAATTAATCATTACTATGCATTTAAAATAAATAATAGCACTGTTAGGTAGATGAGCAAGAGGGGCAGGCACGTGGTGTGTAGAGAGTACCTGAGTACCTCTATAGACTCTGCCTATCACGTTTCTTCACTCATAAGGTTTAGGACAGTGACTTATCTGCAATATACACAGACCACTCGACTGCTGCCTGAGGGGGTGGAGGGTCGGCACTGAACTTCGTCTCTTCCCTGTGTGAAAGCACTGCATTTCTAAGCAACCACCACTAGGGGGAGGTCAATGCAAAGAGATGATTGCAGCTGCCATGTTAATAGCATGAATTCCTATGCACTAAGCTCCCCCTAGTGGTGGTTGCAGGCAGACAGTTTAGCAATAGAAGGGAAGTAGGAGACTTATCAGTGAGTTTTTGCCAGTTGTCTGGTATAAATACATTAAGAAATATGGTATTCAGAATGAGTGCCATAATTTTGTAGCACCTTTTAATTTTTTCTGACTGAAAAGTCGGATAAAGTGGTTTAGGCCAAATACATTTATATTACAGTTTGTGTTTAATTAAAATTTCTTCTTTATGAAACAACATTTCATAAATTCGTCTGCAGTGCCTGATGCATGGAAACTGGGTGGGTAAGGGGACATATATTAAGTTTTGCTATGGGGCAGTATCAGATCTGTGTACGCCCCTTTTTAGGGCCGAGGACCACAGGACGAATTTTATCTTGAAAGCCACAGTGAGATGGTTTTGAGATGCATTGTAGTCAACAGTGATTTATAAAAAGAAAAAAGAAAAGCAACATCTAATGGAGCATATTTACAGTGCCTTGCGAAAGTATTCGCCCCCTGGAACTTTTCAACCTTTTGCCACATTTCAGGCTTCAAACAAAAAGATATAACAATTAAAATTTTTTGGTGAAGAATCAACAACAAGTGGGTCACAATTGTGAAGTGGAACGAAATTTATTGGATCATTTAAACTTTTTTTTGTAATAATAAAACTGAAAAGTTGGGCGTGCAAAATTATTCGTCCCATTCGTCCCAAAACTCACTCCAGAAGTTCATTGAGGATCTCTGAATGATCCAATGTTGTCCTAAATGACTGATGAAGATAAATAGAATCCACCTGTGTGTAATCAAGTCTCCGTATAAATGCACCTGCTCTGTGATAGTCTCAGGGTTTTGTTTAAAGCACAGAGAGCATGATGAAGACCAAGGAACACACCAGGCAGGTCCGTGATACTGTTGTGGAGAAGTTTAAATAGGGTGACCAGACGTCCTCTTTTCCCCGGACATGTCCTACTTTTGGGCATTAAAAAAATGTCCGGGGGGAATTTGAAAATCGTCCGGGATTTTGTTGGACTGCCTCAAACTGTTTGAGTCAAACATACTTTGCTGGTCCTGCTAGGGGAAAGAAGAAAGAAGACACCGGACTGGCTGCGCCGCGAACAAGTGGAAAAGGTGAGTTTTTTTAAATTATTTTTAACCCCTAATGGCCATTTTAACAATTATTTTCTGTTATAACCATGTTATAACGGAAAATAATAAAGGGAAGTTCGGGTCCCCATTCCTTGGGGTATAGTGTAATGGCATTACACTATACCCAAGGGAATGGGGGGACCCGAACTTCCCTTTATTATCTTATTTCTGAAAAGAAGGACACCTTTTTTTTTTTTTTTTTTTTTTTTTTGCCCCCCAAAAAGTAAATAAATAAATAAAAGGTGTCCTCCTTTTCAGAAACCCAAATCTGGTCACCCTAGTTTAAAGCCGGATTTGGATACCAAAAGATTTCCCAAGCTTTAAACGTCCCAAGGAGCACTGTGCAAGTGATCATATTGAAATGGAAGGAGTATCAGACCACTGCAAATCTACCGAGACCCGGCCGTCCCTCTAAACTTTCATATCAAACAAGGAGAAGACTGATCAGAGATGCAGCCAAGAGGCCCATGATCACTCTGGATGAACTGCAGAGATCTACAGCTGAGGTGGGAGAGTCTGTCCATAGGACAACAATCAGTCCAACACTTCACAAATCTGGCCTTTATGGAAGAATGGCAAGAAGAAAGCCATTTCTCAAAGATATCCATAAAAAGTCTTGTTTACAGTTTGCCACAAGTCACCTGGGAGACACACCAAACATGTGGAAGAAGGTGCTCTGGTCAGATGAAACCAAAATCAAACTTTTTGGAAACAATGCAAAACGATATGTTTGGCATAAAAGCAACACAGCTCATCACCCTGAACACACCATCCCCACTGTCAAACATGGTGGTGGCAGCATCATGGTTTGGGCCTGCTTTTCATCAGCAGGGACAGGGAAGATGGTTAAAATTAATGGGAAGATGGATGGAGCCAAATACAGGACCATTCCAGATGAAAACCTGTTGGAGTCTGCAAAAGACCTGAGACTAGGACGGAGATTTATCTTCCAACAAGACAATGATCCCAAACATAAAGCAAAATCTACAATGGAATGGTTCAAAAATAAACGTATCCAGGTCCTAGAATGGCCAAGTCAAAGTCCAGACCTGAATCCAATTGAGAATATGTGGAATTTCGTTCCACTTCACGATTGTGACCCACTTGTTGATTCTTCACCAAAAATCTAAAATGTTATATCTTTTTGTTTGAAGCTTGAAATATGGCAAAAGGTTGAAAAGTTCCAGGGGGCCGAATACTTTCACAAGGCACTGTGTATATCACAATTCATGCAACAAAAATCAAACAGCTAAAACACAATTAAAGACAGAGACCTAAATAAAAACTGTCCCCTCCTAATGTGTATATTTAGTACATGGGAAATATACAGGCACAACCTTGTTAATAAACATTAATATCAAAGTAGAGACACACGAACAATATGCGCTTATTGGAGATTAACAGAGTTGGCTAGGATTATTAAAAATCTTTGACAATAAAAGTACAATGTCAAAAAAAGTAAATAAATAAAACATCATATACTTGCCTGTTTCTCCAGCGACGCTCTTTTTGGTGCTGGTCTAGTACTCTTGCCTCTGTGTGTCTTCAAATAACAACAGTCACGTGCCTGGATTCAGCACCTCACCGCTTCAACCATTCGCTGTCCTCATCTGTAGACACATGTCATATCCAGGTATATCACCGCTGCTGTTTGTAAACAAAGAGTTTCGGGAGTAACAAGCAGCAATGCAGAGAACAGCACTGGATTTATTTTAAGACAGTTTTTAATTATCTCAAACAGCCCCTTTAAGGTTTCATTCACATTCGTATAGGGGCTATGTCACAAAATCCCCCAAAACTGGCAAATAAAATAGTACCATTTTAGCACAGTAGTCCATTAAAATTATGAAAACCTAAAGAACTTCATTATAGCCAATGGGATACACCGGGTACTGTTGGTGTCTGTTATGTGACATCTCCAGCTCCTGAGATGGAACAGAACTACAGAATGCATTATGCAGATGCATAACAGTAAATCAAATATGGTGAATGTGTTCAGAAAGTGCATGGTGTCACTTTAGATGTAACCAGATATACATATACAAATGACATACATGAATGTACCAAGAAAGGAGGGAAAAGAAAAAAAATGCCTCAACTGAAGTTAATATGAAAACAATGAAAAACAGTCACATAAGAATAAGGTTGGGACAATATTTGGTGATACGTATGTGGTTCTGGCTCCCATATGGTATATGGTTTTTGTACACTTACATTTTTACTATGTAGTATACATGTATCTTTACTATAGGGGTATGTTCACATAGAGGGAAATTATTTACAGTATATATACTGTATATATATATATATATATATATATATATATATATATATATATGTAAATATATATTTAATTCTGGAGCAGTTTTTTATAACACTGCATTGTGCCATTCCTTCTGAGATCTGCAGTGAAAGTAATGTAGAATCAGTATGCAGCCTTTGTTATGTCCAGACACCTATGTGAAATACTCCTGGAGCATGCCAGGCAATCACATTGTTCAAAAACACAATCATTACGTAGTGTAAAATGTTTAATGTAGCATAAAATAAGATGATTCATTTCCTGCAGAGTTCCCATTTAAATTCCATTTGCAGCTCCTTAAAAGCTCTATGTAACGTCCACGGCTCGGAGTATCTGGTGACTTTTCGCAGAACACAGGATATGTGCTTCATTATCTCATTTATAACCAGAAATAATGTAAAGACACATAACCCAATCCAAACAATGTGACCCAGTAATGGATCTGCTTGCTAAAATCCTTGCAGAGAAGTATCATTTGCTATTTCTATTCCCCCATGGAAACATTCCTGTTTATAACTATACAGTCATCTGCTACAGGTGGAACCTCTTTGACAGAATACATTAAAAGAGAGGACTTGCCACCTCTCCTGACTTGTGTGCGTCAGTAACTACTGGTATTCCTCATGAAATACTTATTCTGGGACAACCTTTCTTCTAATACTGTGTTGTGCAATTCCTCTGTTATTCCTCGTAGAAATGGATAAGTAAATTGACAGCTTAATGTTACCTTTCCACTTAGTTTTTTTTTTGTAATTTTGCATAAAATTTTTATATAATATTTATGTTCTTTATTTTTACATCTCAGTTTAATAGATGTATTTTGATCTATTTTAGTTTTTTTTTTTTTTCAATAACAGAGTTTTAAGAACAGTGTTCTGCTGTATAGAGAGAGGCTCAGTATGAGATGTTTTGGACCAAACCTTGAATAGACTGCAGCGTGGTGGAACGGCCTGTGAATTTGATGTCTGCAGCGATGACCAAAGTGGCAATTGAGAAGAGCAAGGACACTGGTAGAGAAGCAGCAAGGGTTAGTGCCGCCAAGTCAAAGCAGATCAAATGCCCTGTTCCCTTCATCAGCTCATTCAGAACAATGAAACAGTTGTTGGACTAATGTGAGTGGAGATTCCAAGGTTGACACCAAGGTCCTAAAGGCCTGATATTTCCCTTGTAGCAAGAATGTCCCCGTTGGGACTACGGGGAATCTGGAAATGGTTAACCAACTGTGTGGCCTCTACTTTAGTACCATAGCCACCAAGAATATGCTCACTCCACCCCTTGGTAAATACAAGCCCAATAACTGTAAATATAACAGAATGTAATGATTTCCAATGTTTCTGCCTTCATGATCTAAATGGTAAAATGCCTTGCTTTCAAAATCTGATATATATTCTATAGTAAAATGATAAAATATAGGTCTATGAGATTTGCAAATTATCGAATTTGGTTTTTATTTACATTTTATACAATGCCACCTTTTTGGAATTGGGCTTGTAACTTGAGGGGTGTAATTTCCAAAATGAGGTCTTTTATTGGGGGTTTTCACTATATGAGTACCTCAGGGTTTCTAAAAATATGATGAGCATTCCAAAACCATTACAGCAAAATTAGCTCTCCAAAGCCAAATAGCTCTCCTTCCCATCTGAGCTTTGTTGTGTGCCTATACAGCAGCTTACGTCCACAATTATGCCATTTCTGTACCCATTAGAGCCTGCCTATGAATTCAAGAAATGTGGTGTAAGTCTCAGATAGCATGAGCTGAGCACAGGATACCAGGTATTGAAATGCCATAAATGTCATAAATGTTTTGATTTACGCGACGGGGAGATGCAGTGGCGGCAGTGCAGGTATCAAAAGTGACACGGGTGTCAGGAGCAAGGTAACTATACCCTGTGTGAGGGACCGGGCATTAGAAGGGACATTATAGGGGTTGGATAACCCCTTTACCTTTCAGTGCATTTCAATGACCCTGTCACCTATTCATTACTTGTCCTCCCTTGGAACAGTTTTCTCAGCCACTAACCACTTTACACCAGGAATACTCCCACAAGACCTGCAGTTTTGGAGATGCTCTGAGAAAGTCATTTAGCCATTTCAATTTGGCCCTTGTAAAAGTAACTCAGTCCCTTAGGTCTCTTTCACACGGGCGGATTCAGTCCGGATGCGTTCCGGAAAATCCGCACCAATCTGCACGCAATCACAGTCAGTTTTGACTGCGATTGCGTACGTTCGTTCAGTTTTTTCCTCGCGGGTGCGAAGCGTTTTGATGCGTTTTTCACGCGCGTGATAAAAAACTGAATGTTTACAAACAACATCTCTTAGCAACCATCAGTGAATCACGCATTGCATCCGCACTTGCGTGCGAATGTAATGTGTTATTCACGCAGCCCCATTCACTTCAATGGGGCCAGGGCTGCGTGAAAAACGCAGAATATAGAACATGCTGCGATTTTCACGCAACGGCGAACTGATGCGTGAAAATTTTCGCCCATGTGAAAAGCTCCATTGAAATGAATGGGTCAGGATTCAGTGCGGGTGCAATGCGTTCGCATCACGCATTGCACCCGCGCGGAAATCTCGTCCGTGTGAAAGGGGCCTTACTCTTGCATATTTTTCTTGTTTCCTACAAAACAACTTTGAGAACCGGCACTTCACTTGCTGTCTAATTTATCTTTGTCTGGTATTACATACCAGATTCACCTTGTTTAGTAAATGGGGATGTGCTGCAGTACCACTCATTATCAGTGGACTTTATGCCACTTTATGCATTATGCCAGACAAAAGTGCAAAATGTTTCATGTGCAAAACCTTTCATTTTCTACATAGAAAAATAATGTGCTTTTTTAAATATACATAAATGGAATAAAAGTAGATGAACACAGATATAATTAACTAAATATATACCATATTCCCTGTACAGGAAATTGTAACCCTATTTAGACAACAGGTAAAAAAAAAACGTCACAGCACTGACATCACCATTTTATCTGTGACCACAAGTCCATTAGGCAGAGGTGGCAGAGTATCCCATTACATGGACCATCATCACACGGCATGCAGCCCAGCTCAAGCATATAATAATTGTTCAATCTGTGCACTAAGGAGAAAAGAACCCGCTGTGAATATAATATCACAGGACTAGAAAGAACCAACCATAAAATGTGATGATTTGAGAATTTTACCACACATCTTCTCTCTTAATTTACTGGTAAATATAGACAGACACAAAAACAATAAAGGAAATGTTATGTTCTAGAAGTCGGAAAATAGTAGCAATCTGAATTATATATTATATATATAATACAAAACTGAACACATACATGATCATGATAAAAAAGTATGACCACTGAAAACAGCCAGGTGGATTGTTGTTGTTACTATTTGTTGCTATTACTAGTAGTATTTTTATTACTTTAATTATTAATCCATTCCTAGTGTTATAAAAAATAAAGATAATTTGTGAGCAATAAGTTACCAAAATGTCTGTTTGCTGTAATATCTAAAATATGGGAGAGATGCAAACTTAGATGCAAACTGATGTCCACCGTTGTGACTAGCTTTAAAAAAAAAAAAAAAAAAGGCAATTATAAAACATCTTGACAGAAAAATCCTATTGTTTTGTGTCTACAGCTCCTATACAGACCTATGTATCTGTATAGCAACAGACTACTGTTAGGTCTGCGGTCCATGCCGCCATCCTCCTGCTGCCCCCTGCCACTTACCATGCCATCCTGTGTCCTGGTTGCTAAAGGACCCAGACCCCCTCCAGTCTGATATTGATGAAGATAGCTCATTAATATCAAATTCCCAGATAGCCCAAACATGGCGTATATCATGCAAAGATTCTGTCACATGCCATGTTGCGGCAGAATCCTTGCCTTCTTCCCTGCTCACGCCAGGTCTAAAATAAAAAGGGGGGGTGGCGTAGGTGGGCAAGGGAACAGGCCGGCTGGCTGATCTCAGTCATCATTTTCTACATCTGGTTTAGGTGTAGAAAATGGTTTAAATGTAAGACAGCTAGGAAGCTGTCTCACATATAGAATCAGCAGTGGATATGCCAAAGTAATGTAGAGACCGGCGGCTCTATATAACTTCGGCGATCCACCACCAGCACAGGTGCTTATTAAGACCGATGTCTAAAACGCCGGTCTTAATAAATGTGCCCTTATGTGTGTATATATATATATATATATATATATATAGAGAGAGAGAGAGAGAGAGAGAGAGAGAGAGAAATTTATTAATCTGGGGAGATTTATTAATCTGTAAAGTAGGTGTAAAGTAGAACTGGTTTAGTTGCCCATAGCAACCAATCAGATTCCGCCTTTCATTTTCTGAAGGAGTTGTCAAAAATCAAAGGTGGAATCTGATTGGTTGCTAGGGGCAACTAAGCCAGTTCTACTTTACACCAGTTTTGAAAATCTCCCCCACAGTCTATATATATTAGCAATAAACTAAATATAAGATATAGAAGCTTCATATGGGATGAAACATTAATAGTAAGGTTAGCTTTAGTAATTAGTATATTGTAAAGACTTCTTAAGACCAAAAGGGAAAAGCAAATGAAACCTATAAGCCCAAAACATTTCTTTCCTGCATAACGGTAAGAGTTGGTTATACGTTCACCTGGTGTAATGTGAAGGAGACCTGAGGTTAGCGGACCACCAAATACATACGGTCTTGTGCATGAGGCCTTGGTGTTTGTACTGTCTGCCTATATACTAGAGACAACATTGACATTGCAGCATATAGACGACATAGATTGAGCCACAGTTCATGTACTGTTAGAGTCAATTCCTCTCCCCACTAGCGGTAATAATTACTAAAATTAACATCATGTGATATAATTACATAGCATTTACACCATGTCGTACCATGAAAGGAGCCTTTAATAGATGTGCTCCCTTGCATGGCTGCTGAACAGGAGCACTGCTAACAGAGAAGTCTTAAAGTGTACCTGTCATGTTTTCATCAAAAAAAATAATTCTAGCTTATGTTACTTCTGCTGCAGCATTATGCATAAAGCAATCTTTATTTTCGTCATATACCACTGTTTTCCTTGAGTTTTTCCCTTAGTTACAGCTGGTTTAACCCCTACAATATGAGGATCTTCTCAAGATGGCTCCTCTGCCAGTTATCTGAGACCAAAACTGCCTTCCCTCACTTCACATACACACTTGCTGTAGCCAGCAGCTTCCTGCCAGCCAATCAGATTGGATTACTGAGAGACACGCCTCCTCACTCTAAAGCCTAAGCAGGCATGCAGTGTGAAGGACCACTCCTCTGTCTTCTGTTTACAATGAGCCATAGACAGACAAGCCATAGCAAAGCCCTTTTAAGCGACAAGTGGAAATTAGTAAAAGCTGTCATCAGGGACGGACTGGGAACTTAAAGTGGCCCTGGAAAATATATTAAAAGTGGCCCGGTTTTGTAGTCGGGTCCAAACTGATGGAAGGCAGAGCCAGCAATACCATATTGTAGCAAATTATACCGCCCCAACATACCACAGTCCATCACAAAGTACTCCCAGCAGCACCAAATACATCCCCAAAAACTTCCACTGGCTGGCTGTGAGGAGGACTCAGGCGGCCCCCTGTGCATCGGCCCACTGGGAAATTTCCCTGTAATGTCTATGGCCAATCCACCCCTGGCTGTCATTAAAAGGTAATTACATCTTTTGACGATCATTGACAGACTAACTCAGGTATACATGCCTAACTGTAATAAACTAGAAAATAAAATAAAAAATGACACGCTTTAAGGATAAATTTACCTTAAAGGGGTTGTCCAGTTTCAGGAAGAAACCGAACAACACATGATCTATCTGCATTAAAGATCATTACTTACCTGTCAGCTCCCACACTGCCACTTCGGGTCTCCTGCCAGAGATCTTTTTACCCGGCTGCAACTGTGACATCACTTCGCCAACGTGTGACTGCAGCAGCCAATCGCTGGCATCAGCAGTGCATTTAAGAGGCCAGTGATTGGCTGCAGTGGCACATGTGACATCACATTGGGATCTGTTGGTTAAGTAATGATCTCTTCTTTACTGCAAGTGTATCTCATGTGTTGTCCGTATTGCTTCTGAAACAGCATAACCCCTTTAATGCTATTGTGGACCTTTTGATGCCATATAAAAAACAGAGAGTTCTTTTCAAAATAGGAAAAAAGGTCTAATTATTGAACTAAAAAAAGAAAAGTATATTTCAATGACCTTTAAAAAAAACTACTGAAAATGTTGGCATTAAAAAAGGTTGTTTAAAAGACATTTTAAGCTAATGGCACAATTATTTTCAAGAATCCATTAAAATAAAAGACTAAATTCAAGCTGAATTTCCATCACTGGAGATACTGGTGAAGATACTGTATATGTGTAAGAAAGTGAGGTCTAAGTGTAGAGTCGGCCATGTTGTCCCAGTCAGCTATCTTACAGTTCTACCTCAAAGAACTTGGTAAAGATGTGTATCTTGGTAATTAGTGTATAAATTCTAATGTGTCGTGTTCTTGAGGGAAACAGAAAAGTTCTCTAGATGAAGTTGTGGCATCTCAGTGATGCATTAATGTACTCAATTGACCCTTCTTGTAAAGGGGGTTGATATTTATAAATGTGCCTAATTTGTGAAATTAGTGTTCAATGTTTGACGACCAATACATTCTTTTAGAGAACATGAGCAAAGAAAGAAGTAAGAGCTAAGGTTATTATTATATGACTCCTAAGAGAATATATTAGGTGTGCCTGTACTGGAGGTGATACAAAACTTTCATCAAATCAAGAATTAATGTTTTGATGTCATCAGGCATATGAATATTAATGTTTTGATGCTCTCATGTAAATGAATAATAATGTATTGATGATGCCAATTAAGGCCGTACTGGAGGCGAAGCCTTTGGGGGAAGCCGCATGAACGGGTGGGCTGGGTGGTTAAGGGTAGCATGCCTGATGTTGAGTGGTGGATTTAAATGGGGAGGTGGGGCAGGCTGAATGAAGGGGGGGGTGTTAGGGTTAAAAAGGGATGCAGGGGGAGAGTGAGGTGCCATTTTGGGTACTGAAGGGAACAATCCCCCACCAACATTCCCTTTTATGTTTTCTGGTGCAGAGGGGGCTAAATTGTTGGGAGGTTTGTGGTGTTTTTGTTGCGGCAACGGTGGCGGTGGGAGGTCCTCGGAGTTGCATGGTTTCTGAGGAGGGGAGGGCTCCACAGTTGGGGCTGGATTCCATTGGTTGGTGGTGGATTTGAGGGGTCATCAGTTAGTGTCTCAGCTGTTGATCAATGGCTGGAAACAAAGGGGAGTTCCCAGCATGGGAATTTAAGTTAATCAATTATGTAGGACCTTCCTTCATCGTTTGTGTAATTTATATTTTTGTATGTTTTGAATAACATACACTCCCACTCTATCCAATCAGTGCTGCAATTTTCAGACTGTTCAGATACACACCCCTGTACCTTTACTGCAGACTGCTAGGAGAGATAATAAAGGAACGGCACAACATAGAGTCATAAGAATAGATGCTCCAGAATTGTTATTATGTTTAGTGCATCAACTGGGGTCAGACATTTGCTAAATTTTACACTTTGGTACAAAATAATATGAAAGCATTTGTGGACGCAAAGCTCTGGGTAAAAGTTTTATAATATTCCATAGGTCTAGGTTTAGAAAATACATGGGCATGGGGTAAAATATCATAATTTTTCATTTTATAATTTGTTTTTTATCTGTATTAGTCAAACGTGTGAAAATTGTCCTGCTAGTGAAAGGGTTAAAGGGGTTATTCCAGTCAAAATTCATAAGTTTATATATGCCTGGCCTCCTACGACCTCTGAAACTTCCTATTTCCTTCTTTTGACCTTGTCCCTCCTTCAGCGACATGGAACCTCTTTTATTTTTTCAGGCACTGAATGTAGTGCTACAGTATCTTCCTCAGACATTCTAGTGTGCTCAACATCAAATGCATTGCAACTTTTCTAGCTCTTCTCAAAATTGTGATATAGTTTCCAGATTGCAGCCAGGAATCTTTACATAAAGATGCGTCCTACCTCCACTTTCATTTCTAGTTGTCTACTTTAAGAGGAAATACATTTCTCTTGGGCTATTATTATGTTAAGCAGTTCTGCTTTATTTCGGAGGCTTAAGTTATGAAATATAATCCAATTCAAGACATCTAATCATCGCGGAATTGTATAGGCAAAACATCCACCGTGGATAATGTACGTGCCAAGACTGAGAGCGCTAAAAAATAATATACTTATTGGAACTGCAGATTTAGTAATATGTTTATAGACTGTAGCATTATCTTCCTCTCCAAATGTAAAGGCAAGTCTTCATGAAGATATCTAGAAATACATTTCTTATGCTGAAGGCAGGCATTGCACCTGAATTATTGTGTAGCCCTTCATTCTGTGGCCTCCATCAGCCGCTCATTTGCTGCAATGCAGATACGTAAGTGGAACTTCATTCTTTAAGTGACTCAGATGGGAGATCCCTTTAAAGAATTCCCACAAAAAAATGTTAGCTGGAACGTTAGCTCTCCTTTTATTACTAGTGCCTTCATCTCTGACTTATCTACTTTGTTATGGTCCCCGTGGCACCATGTGATCCACTCTCTGAGGTGTTGAATTTTACATAATTTTTAGGAGGACCAGAAACTATTTTCTTAATTTACTCCTATGACACTTGTCATTGCCCTCTTCTTAGATGCACCAATCATCAGGTTGTTTGGAGATGAATGATCATTACTACGATCATTTGTCCCCATAGAGTATTATTGTTTTTTTGGTTGTACATCTCAGTTTACACGGAACAATGGTGACAAACGATGATATTGCTGTGCTGCATAAACAATTGGCTCAGCCAGCAAACAAAACTTTTGCTCCTTAGTTGTGTGATTTGTGGCACAGTTATGGGGACAAACATTTGTACCTTTACCAGTGTAAATGAGCCTTAAAGTGGTTGTCTCATATCAGACAATTGAGGGCATATAACTAGGATGAGAACACTACATCGAGAACAAGGCCAGGAAAGTGGTGGAGAGCGCATTGCACATGCGCAGCCGCCCTCCATTCGTTTCTATGGGGCTGCTGAAAATAGCCGAGCACTGACTTGGCTATTTCCGTCGGGCCCATAGATGTGAATGGGAGCGGTGGCAGGTCATGCACGGTGTGCTCCCCTTCACTTCTATGGAGAGAGATCTTGGTGGTGGCCGGACTAGAGTCCTCCAGCCACCACTTTGCGGGGCTCCGTTTAGGAGATACCAGACAATGGGGGCATATACTACCGATATGCCCCCATTGTCTGAGATGAGACAACCCCTTTAACTTTTTTACCACAATCAGATTGTCAAGTAAAAAATGTCTGTGCCACTTCTTTAGTATGCTCTTCAAATACCTAATATATTGGTATATCAGTGTGAAACGTGTTGAGTTGCACCTCAACATCTTGGCTATATAGGCTCAGAAATTTCTAATGGCAACACTGGGTTTTATCTGTATTACCAAAATCATTGCTGTGCCCACCTACATGAGCATGACTGCTATTGTTTATGCCAGGTAGGACATAAATCAGAACAGGACGTGATATCATCAATAGAACATTTTTTCAGGCTCTGTAACTTTATGGTATCATAGCTCGGCATAGAAGTAATGTATTAAAAGGGTTGTATGGCTGATATTTTGTACACATGCTTAAAATGCTATAAAAAATGTAAACAAAAAAAAAAAAGACATGCTCACCTCATCTGTCCCCCCAATGCTCACAGTCCAACATTTTTCAGTTTTCTGCAGAAGCCAGTTATTCTCTGAGTGGTCATTTCTTGTATATCCAGAAGGAAACAAAGATCAGCTGGCACATATGAGGAGTTGGAATTCGTTCAGTGGCGTATTTGTGAGGTGAGTATGACTTTTAAAAAAAATTTTTTACAACATTGAGCTTGATTGGTTCTTTCCCCTTTAATTCTGTCTCTTTTAATATTCTGTATAATAAAGTTTCCCTTGTAATGTAGTGGGTTAGAGAAATACCCATTCCCCATTGTGCTGATAAAACCACATTCCTGAGTGATCTCAGAGACATGCGTGATGCACACTGGAGAAGGGGCTGATGGGAATAACTCTGGTTTGCACACATACATTCAGGGGACTCCACTTGGAACTTCATCCTAGGTAGGTTGTAAGTATTGATTTACCCTATCTCTTGCACACCCTGGGGTGTCAGTCATGTGTTATAAGGTGGTAGACAACCATGTGTTATAGCATGGTTGACCAGATCAATACCCCTAAGCTAGTGATGCTTATTTACTTCTTCTTATTATGTATGTGATTTGTCTGTATTATCTTATATTTAATCATACTTAGTAAATATATTTATTCACTTAGCCTGCTTAAGCGTATTCATTCTCAAATCTTTTGAATTCATGTTAAAACACCTTAAAAGCTGTTTTTCATGTTCTCAATTATTTCTAGTTGCTCTCCTTAGCCAATTTATATTTTGAATGTTAAGGCATCCATACACCTTCAGTAGTTGTTGACTAAAGATTAACTTCTGAATCATACACGGTGTTGGACTGAAGTTCCTTGGGACCACCAGAGAAAATTATTCTCTGGAGATGGCTTATTTTCTTCAAGAAAAAGAATTGGGTGCCATCTGTCCCCCCCAAGGACATTTGATTGTCAGCTGGCCCTGCCAAAAACAGCAGCTTCAGCCGACAATACTGTACACCAATGTGTATGGGGAGCTTTAGTCTGTGACTCAAGTCTATAAAGCAAAGCAATTATTCTGATGGTACACAATTCCAGTAACAGATTTCACTGGCATTATTGAATAGACATTAATACATCCGACTATTGATTGCACTGCAGAAACTGGATAGCTTTATTTTTTCTGAAAACTATATTAAAATATTACAAATATTTCTAGAAAGCAGACAGTTCAGAGTAAGCTGTGTCCTCTATGATGAAGCCATCAAGAGACCAAAGAGACGCTCTACTTGTATTCGGTGACATAAAAATCAATACTCTACTCATTCTTCTTTCTAAGATCTGTATGAAATAATATCTTCGTAGAAATGATTACTACACATAACATCTTCTGATGAATTATTAATCACCTCTAGTACTACAACTGTGAGTCAGGACGCTATAGAGCACATAAGTAATGGCTATGATGATATTTTCTTTATATTCTTCCAGACCATAAATTGCATCACTGTTCATTAGAAGTTCCTTCCATTCCTGTAACGTCAGTCCAATTACTTAAGTCATCTCCATCACTGACAATAGTAAAGTTAAACAGTGCACGTCAAGATGGTAATTAAATGCAGTTTGCAACTTTCAGCAGTTTTATAAAGGAGGGAAACTTTTCTTGTATTATAACTCAACTTGTGTCATTCCTTAAAGTGTGCCGGTCATCAGTAAATTCCCTGTTCAGTTAAACCAAGTACAATGCCTTGTAGGTCTAGCTCAGCTGAATGCAATGATACCTCACACTTAGTGATCCGTTGCTTTATTTTGGATAAAAAGTACTTTTAATCCATATGAAAATGAGCAGTTAAGTGCACTGAGGGTGGGGCCAAGCCACTTTGTGCACTTTTTCTCCTCCTACTTCCTCTGACAATTCTTCCCTCTCCTTCTGATTGACAGGGGAAAGGTCCTGCATAGTCATCTTGTACTGTTAATCAATGAAAGGGAGGGGTAGGCACTGGAAGCAAAAAGAGCAAGGGTGCACTAAGTAGCTAGGGCCTGCCTCTGGTGCACTTACTTTCTCATTTGCATATGAATTTAAAGTACTCTTTCTACAGAATGAAGCAACAGATCACTAAGTAAAAGGTATTGTTACATAACCATGAACAGAACAGGCTTGCTAATGCAGATGTTTGGTTTTTTTCCGCTGATTGGTTATCTGGCATTGTGGGTGCCAGAAACGTATCGGAGACTCTGTCAGGGCTACTGAATTACATTTCCAAAAATTAACTAAATAAAAGGGATTTCCAGAATTAGATAAAAAAAGAGTGCCGGCAATGGAAAATGAGCCTCTTTCAGAGAAGCCTGAAGAAGTGCTCTATAAAACATTTTACATCTATATGATGATGGCTAAAACAGATACCAATATACCAGTCTGTATGCCAGGCATTGATCCATTGCTTCTCCGGATAATTTATAAACATCTTCATTGAGGAAATTAGTATAAATTTTGACCTACTTTAATTGGACCCACCCATAAGAGGCAACCTTGACTTGGTAAGTGGGCATTTTGATTAAAATGTACAGTATAAGTGCCTCTGTGGAGATGTTTAGAAATTATCCTAAGAGGCAATAGACCAATGCCTGGCATGTCGATGTGCACCCATGTCTTTTTTTTCTTCAGACTGGTGTATAAAATATAACTACTGTATATGTGGACACTGTACAGCACCAGTATCTACTGTTATTCTATATACTGTATATGGATGCAGAACAGTACCACTTCTCTTGTCCTGTATACTGGGTGTAATTCTCAGTATCTGCTCTTATTCTGTATATATGGACACTGCACAGTACCACTTCTCTTGTCCTGTATACTAGGTGTATTTCCTTGCAGGAAGCTGCTTTTGTTTGCAGCAGCTGCAGTTCTGCTAGGAGGCACATTCATCCTCAGCTCCACACTCCCTGGCTGACAGCTTTCCCTGCCTGTCCCCATTCTACACACACAATTTATCATATCTTCAATCTTTGTAATCCTAGCCCTTCCTTTCACTCTCCCTGGCAGTAGAATACAAGCCTGATTGATTTCTGACTGTCCTTGGTTGTTTTTTCACTCTCCCTGACTCCCTAAGATCATTTTTCTGGCAGACACTGTAATACCCAACCACACTCACTCACAGCCCAGGACAAAATGGCATTCTGCTAGGGCACCTCTCTGCCTGCAGCAGCACTGATTGGATCATCAAAGCTGTCTGTCAGCCTGGGAGCCCACACCCCCCCCCCACCACCACACACACACTTCCTCTCAGGGTCATGTGAGAACCCTTCTTCTTCCTCCCTAGTGCTTTTTTCCCCGCCAGCTTGTGCACTAAAATGGCACCACACTCTGTTTTAGTGTATTCGTCCGAAACTAACCTTAAAATATTCTGATTCGTCTGCCATCCAAAATGTAGCCAAGTTTGAACCAAGCCTACTTCGGTCTGAACTGATTCGCTCATCCTTAATATAAATGTATAACTTCCATGATCTACTGAATCTTTTTCCACAAAACTATACATCAGTCTGCTCAGCTCTTCCTGCTCTATAACATGGTGCTTTCAGATTGCATTGTATTTTGTAGTGACAAGCCCCCTTTAAGTGACAAGTCCAAGTGTGGACTATTTTAGTGAGCTCCAAGATTTGGTTCATTTGTCTTACTATACCAATTGAGTACATGCAAGGGAAACATCAAAGCACTAAGATAAACAATACATAAAATAATGATAAGAAGGAGAAATGTCTTACAGATGGTGAGAACTTTCAATTGAAATTTTATGAAAAAAAACAAGTTTGAAGCACTCGGAAAGATAACGCATTTCAAAGTCCATTAAGTGCATAAGACACAATCAGCTAATTTATTTCTAAGCTTTAGCTTGCACTGCATGTTAGGTCTGAAAGTGATGCGCACCATTTGGCAGCAGTAACCCGGTGCTTTTACCGGATGTTATATGTAAATGAAACAATCATTCGGCAACTTTGTAACCTTCAGCTCTTGTTTGGTTCATTTCTTCATCACTTGTAATGTCCTTTCTGTCCGTGAATGGGAAGGTTCTTGATTAGATCCAGAGGCTGAAAACCTGGACAGACATAATACCTCTCACATCTGCTGGTTTGTAACAGTGTAGACAATCCACGAATCTATCAGCTAACCTGATAGGAAAGCCTATGCCGACCAGCAGGCTTATCATCAGCTATACCATATCCATATCTAGAGATTTTATTTTATTATTATATTATTGTATTATTATTTTAATAATTATATTAATTATATTTTTCCAATATTTTTTTATTTTCTGATTGGAGATTTTAAAGGGGTTTTGCAAGATTCAGATATTGATGATATATCCTCTGGATAAATCATTAATATCAGATTGGCAGGGGTCTGACATCTGAGATCCCTGCTGATCAGCTGTTTGAGGAGGCTGCGACTCTCAGGTAAGTGCCACAACTAGAGATGAGCGAACGTGCTCGAAACGAGCACTGTACCGCTTGGCTCCCCTGCGCTCGCATGGGCGCAGGCAGCCGCTTCCGTCCTCCAGGAGGACGGAAGCGGCTGCCTGCGCCCATGCGAGTGCAGGGGAGCCGAGCGGTACAGTGCTAGTTTCGAGCACGTTCACTCATCTCTAGCCACAACCTCTTCCTAGGCCAGTGACGTCCTGCCCATTGATCACCTGGCCTAATTGTAGCTCAATCCCATTGAAGTAAATGTGGCTGAATTGCAATACCAAGTAAAGCCACTATCCTAAGATTGGTACTGTGCTTGGTAGGCTGTGAGGATGCCGTGAAGCTCATAGGAGCGCCGTGACCTCCTCAAACAGCTGATTGGTAAGGGTCCCGGGCAGCCTTTTTGCTAACGGCACCCCCCATGCCAATTTGCTAACCTAACCCCTTTGCCACAATGAAAGCACTCATTGCCCATGAGCCCTTCTGCTGCTCCCCTCTTGCCCCTACCTGGTGCTGCCTGAGGCGATCGCCTCACCTGGCCTCATTGGTGGTGCACCTCTATTCCCGGGTGTTGGACCCTTGTCCCTGAGGATAGTTCATCAATATCTGAATTTCAGAAAACCCCCTATTTTCTGTTCATGATTAGGGGGTGGTAATCTTTTAACAGCATTTAGGGATATGCTTTACAGCAGCCACATGTGCCATAGGAGCCTGTAGACAGGAGATGACTCATTTGGGGAGATTTATGAAACTGGATGAAAAATTCTCTTAGCTGCCCATAGCATTTGATCACAGCTTTCTTTTCATATTCTGTTTTTTTAAAAATGAAAGCTGCACTGTGATTGATTGCTATGGGCAATAACAACTGTTTTACTGGGAAATTGTTGTGAGCATGCTCTGTGATCTGTACAGAGGTCATTGCGCAGGGAGGAGAAGGAGGTGAACTGTGAACACCACTTATTGTGATTTCTGTTATCTGTCTCAATCTTTATAATAAAGGTATTACTTTTCATTGCAATCTTGTGTGTGATGATAATGAGATGACTGCTGATCTCTACATAACAGTAGAGCTTTTTATGAGGCTCAGTCGGAAGAGTGAAAACTTCAAGATTTTAGGATTTTCTTAATACAGATATTGATATGCAAAATACAAAAAAAAAATAATAAACTCTTTAAAAATTTGTTAAGCAATCGGTCATTTTCTGATGACACATTCGTAACAAGCACTTAGGACTGTGGCTCTATGAGCAACCTTGGGGGGGGAGCAGTGACTGTCAGACAACACAGCTCAGATACAACTGGGACTGGAGAAGACTTTCATACTGTCACATCAACCATGTGATGGCAACATCAATAATGGAGGTGTCTCCCTTTGCCCACGACTGACAACCCTAATGACAGCAATAATGGCCACCAGGGCTGTCTGGAGATGCTAAACACAGTTATTCCAAAAAAATAAACTCTTCCATAATTAAAAAAAAAGCAGAAAAATAACACAATTATTTAGAAAAATAAACACTTCAATAATAAAAAAAAAAGGCATAAAACAGAGACATAATATAGATAATAGGTGTCACCTTTTATCCCCGTGCAATAAATGTGAGAAATAAATGTATTAGGTCAACATAACAAATGCATATACTTTATACATCCTGAAAAGTAATAAACATGGCAAATACATTTTTAAAAATGCACAGCTCATGGAATGTGCTAAGGTGTAAAGCAAAAAATATGGCTAGTCCTCAAGCAGCTGTAAAGAGAATCTGTCATCAGTTTTATTTTGTCCTAAGGGCAGCGTAAACTATGGACAGATCCTTTTAGCTAAACAGTATGGCTAGTTTCAAATCTGCACCACCAATTCCGGCAAAGAACAGCCTGTCGGAGTTCTCTGGACCCGGCACAGTTGGGTGCAACCGGAATGCAGACCGTAATCCGGCAAAAATGCAGAGAATTGGCCACAGAGAAACCACTGCACACTGCCTGACTGATTCTCGGCATTCTCTGCCGGAAGTGGCGGCCAGATCACAATGCCGCCGATGTGAAAATGCAGGATTTTAGTAAAACAGCTGAGTCAATTAAAGAAAGTGATCTACCATTTTGCTAAGGGAATGTGTCACTAGTTTATGCTGCAAAAAACTATTGACACATTCACTTTAAAGGGGTTGTCCGAGTTATTTTTTTGTTCTTTATATGTTTCTAACTTGTCAGGTATAACATATACTTTGTGTTTCTAAAGCTGCTGGTTTCTCAGAGTTGACTGAGGGTCACATGACCTGTGATGTCACCTTATCTCCCTGGTCTATGATGTTTCGTGTACAAGCCTCAGAGATCAGATAGCAGTCTGTACACGAGACGTCACTGGCCACGCCCCCTTTCTTTGCCGGGCTGCTATCTGCTCTCTCCCTGGATTCCTTCAGATAAAACATTAACCCCTTCAGCCAGAACACACTGAGGGCTCAAGGCTTTACAACAAATAGTAGCTGCAGCAGTGAGAGGAGACAAATGCTGGGCAAGGAGCTATAGAGGAATTGTACAACAGGTAGGGAGAATTTCCTGTGTGTATCAGCAGAGTCATTGTACAGCTGGGACTTGTAGTCCTACACATACAACATGCTGCTGAGTATTCCAGCAGGCATACATGTCACTCAGCACTTGTATTCACTGCCTTTGCAGAGAGGGGGAGGGGGAGAGATTGTTATTACTGCAGGTAAACAAAGGCCAGAAGAGAACCAGGAAAATGAGGAAATAGAGATTTTTTTTGCCTAAAACTTGCTGAACTTAGACTACTTTCACACTAGCGTTTTATAATTCCGGTATTGAGTTCCGTTATAGGGGCTCAATACCGGAATAAAACGCTTCAGTTTTGTCCCCATTCATTGTCAATGGGGACAAAACTGAACTGAAGACAACGGAATGCTCCTGAAAGCATTCCGTTCCGTCTTCAGACCGGAGAACAAACCGCAGCATGCTGCGGTTTGCTCTCCGGTCCAGGCATCTGCACCAAGACGGATCCGGAATGACCCCCAATGCAAGTCAATGGGGGTGGATCCGTCTGGTGTGACCATAATGGTAACCGGATCCGCCCTCCATTGACTTTCAATGGAGTCCATTATCCGGATCCGGCTACACATAGACACAGACATACACATAAACATAAACATACACACACATATAGACAAACAAACACACATACATACTTACATGCACCCCGGCAGGTCTTCGGAGCGTCAGAGGGACAGGACGGCGCGCACAGATGACGATTCCAGCAGAGGGCGCTGTGGGGAATCGTGACCTGTGTGAGCCGTCCTGTTCCTCTGACGCTCCGAAGACCTGCCGGGGTGCATGTAAGTATGTATGTGTGTTTGTATGTCTATATGTGTGTGTATGTTTATGTGTATGTATATACTGTGTGACATGTGTGGGGCCGGAGCGCGGTTCCGGCTCCACACATGTCACTGCGGCAGGCCTGATCCGGCAGCACCCTTCACCTGCCGGATCAGGCCTGCCACCAGTGTGAAAGTAGCCTTAGTTATATATTGCTGCCCATCAGATTTACGGTGCTATTTTTTTTTCATAACTTGGACAACCCTTTAGTTTAGATTTCCAAATATAAATCAGTGCGAGATTTCCTTACATTGTACGGCCCTTGGTGTAAAGGAGACACTTCCCAGAATGCAAATCACCTAATTAAAGGGGTTGTGCAGTGGCTTAATCCTCAGGATAGGTCATCAATATCAGACTGGTGAGGTCCGTCTCTTAGCTGTTTGAAGGGGTAGTGGCGTTTGTGAGAGCGTTCCTCTTCGTCTCCTTTGTAGAGGTCACGTAGTGTAATTAAACTTGCTCTATCCCATTCTGGAACAAGCAGTTGTAATTACACTGCTGAAAAGGAGACAATGTGAATGTAATTTTGAAGAGGAAGCAGCACTCGCACAAATAGCTGATTGGCGGGAGTGAGGGGTGTCAGACCCCCATCGATCACACAAACAATGCACAACCCCTTTAGGACCTTTCATCACTCCTGATATGTCTGCTTTAGTAACTACCCTCCTTCCCCATGTAATAATAATTCTGGAACATCTATTCTTATGGCTCTATGTTGTGCCATTTCTATGTTAATTCTACTAGCAGCTTGCAGTAAAGGTACAGCTGGGCATTACCAGTTTGGGGGTGTGTCCCTGAACGGTCTGACACCAGCAGCGCTGATTGGACAGAGTCAGGCACATCCACTACTGGTAACACCCAGCAGTACCTTTACTGCAGACTGCTAACAATGTATTTGTAAACTTCTAGCAGGAATAATACAGGAGTGGCACAGCACAGAGTCTTAAGAATAGATTCTCTAGAATCACATTGGGAATGCAAGTAGTTACTAAAGCAGACATATCAGGAGAGGGGGCAGGCCCTATTTCAGCTCTGTACAGACATTGTATAAGCAAGCAATGCTTGGAGATTTAATCTCTGAAGTCCGCAGAACTGTGGCTGCATCTCTGTGCTGAAACACAAGCTGTAACTTAGAAACCATATAAAACAAATACTGTAACAAGTGACTTACTCTAAGTTATTCATTTTTTATGTAGACTGTAAAATGTCAGAGGGGAAATTAAGGTGTCATCTTTAGAGCTACTTTATTCCCTATAATTAGTAGCTGATTCCAGGGAGCTCATGCCAAGTAAAAATTCCAAATAGATGCAAAATGGAGCTACCCTTTAAGTTTCTATCTGATTCTATCTAATTCCAAAAATAGCCTTTGGGTAGAGTCGGTGTCATTTCCACTGAAGCTGCATATATGACTCCTATATAATACAGGTAAATGACTGTGTGTAAGGAGTTTCCTGGAGTCCATAGTGAACATCACAAGCTGGAATGGATTTGTCACCTGTTTTGAGCCCTTGTTACTCTGATGGTTTCCATGCTGTAAATTTATGAACCAGTTCTATGGAGTGAAATATGTCAGATGCTGGTGAGATTTCTGGAAGGCATCTTCTGTGACAAGAAGGATTCCTAACATACCATACTCGTATTGGCAGGCATATAGGGGGTCATTTATTAAGACCAGCATTTTAGACACCAGTCTTAATACCCCTTGTGGGTAGAGGGGTGTAAAGGTACTGACCTGTATCTAACTTAGGTGTATCCACTGCCTGTCTGAATCTACGCCAGCTCCCTTGTTGGTGTAGATTGAGACCATTTTCTATGCCTAAAATAGACTTAGAAAATGATAAATCCCTTCCCCGCTCACGCCATGCCCCCTTTTTTAGATCTGGTGTGAGCGAGGAAAACTCTAAGATTGCGCCGCAAATAATCCAAATTTGGCTTTGATACCGAGTCAGCCCCGAAGCCGGCTTCAGATTGTGGTTTTAAAATGTTTTTAAAGTTGTAGAATAGAAAGCCGAAGTTCTTCACCAAAGTCTCACGCAACTTCTGACTTTTGCCTCCACGAAGCCCATACATTTTAATGCTGTACAGAGACAGGTATACAGTATTAAAACGAAGTTGGGGAACTAATCGACTTTGGATCTTGGATCCAAAGCATGATTTGCTCTCCCCTACTGATGATACTGATAGCTCATCAGTATCTGAACAGTGGGGGTCAGGTGAGTGTCATGGTCTTCTCACTTCTTTTCCTAGGCTAGTGACATCACATACATCGGTCACATAGCCTAGGCTATGTCACGGGTGCGAGAGGCAGCACTCAGAGTCCTCTCTGTGGGCACCCGGACCCTGGAATAAGTCTATGGTGTACCAATATGCCTTAGACCTTTCCTGCCATTCATCAGCGCACAGCTGCCATTCATCAGCGAACAGTACAGACAGGGCATTATACAGACAGACAGGGCATTATAGCTAAATGATAAAGTACATGGAAGATATACTATACTGGACTGTAGTATTCAGGGTAAATTGCCATGTTGGCACTTTGCGATCAGTAAGTGGGTTTTGGGTTGCAGTTTGGGTACTCGGTCTGTAAAAGATTCACCATCACCGCCTTAGGCGCTGCTCAGTCCCATTCAAGTTAATGGGCCTAAGCTGCAATACCAAGCATAGCCACTGCCCAATGTACAGTGCTGTGCTTGGCGAGCTGTGAGGAGGCTGCGGTGCTCAGATGGCCTCCTCAAACAGCTGATTGTGGGGGTCCCGGGTGTTGGACACCTGATCATATACATCAGTACAGTCAAAAAATCCCTTTACTATATAGGGGGAGCTTAAAAAGTGATGTTAAAAAGTTGCAAACTATGTGTTTGCAATTTTTAACTGCGTCTTTTAAAAAACTGTTGCATTTCTCAGATTTTTCGCCACCCTTGCCACTTTCCCTAAAGGGGACATGGCAAGGGTAGTATGACGAGCCTCCCCGACAAATGTATCTACATTTATGCCACTTTTCTCGTGCAAACGGAGTCAGAAATCTAAGCCAGCTCTGAACTGTCGTCAATTTCTGTTTCGGTGCATGGACTGCAAAAGAATGCACCTAATTTATAACAAGGCCTGCGCTTCGTGATAAATGTGGTGCATCCTCCAGCAGTGCTGAGTATGTCAAGACAGGCATAGAAAGCTCTGGTCTTAATAAATCTTCCCCTATAGTGTATTTGTTATTGGCAATTGTTGATTATTAAAGGGTTGCTGAGTTTTGGTAAAACTTTGGTTGTGTCATAGAGACATATGAAAAGTTGGGGGTTTGAGCGCAGATTGCTTCAACGAGGACAGAAAACCATGCGTATATTGTATCGCTGCAGGAGACAGACTATGGCACCATCTTGATTCTGCCTCTGGAGCGCCCTCTTGACTTCAAAGTCCAGAATGAGCAGGAAATAAAATGAATGATATACAGGTGAGTGATTTCCCACAATACCGTATATCAATCAATCTGCTCCGCTCCTCCTGCTCTACACCATGCTGCCGGCAGACTACACTGCATTTTCATGATAACAGGTTCCCTTTAATAAAGACCATGACGGAGGTATTGGTCATTTCTGCTCACCCCTTTCGTACTTACCTGAACCAAAATACCCCACTCCCACATCCCCAAACCCAACTGAACCTAACCTGTCCCAACCTTATCCCCCCGACCAACCTTCCCAAAAATGACTCAGACAACATGTTGGATTAATATCGGCCACAGCAGCCGTTTAATTTCCATAAACATACCTTTTTTTAAATAAAGTAACATAAATATTCCCACAAACCCATATGCAATGGCATATGAACAACCCCTTTCCCATATGTATAACATATAACATAACACACAGGAGGAGGTCCTTGAAGCCCCAAACACTGATATTACCCCGACCGTGGTAGGCCACCTTGCCCCCAGCCGATGAGCGCCAGCTCAGGGGCACCCCTGATGGCCCCTTAACAACACCAGAAACAACCACCAACCATGGGAGTCCAGCCCCAACCGTGGAGCCCTCCCCTTATTCCTTGTCAACCTTATTCCCAACTCCAGGGACCTCCCCCACCATCAACGAGCAACGACTTGACCCTCCTTAAGACTGCGCGTCCCTCCACACACCAAGCGCTGTCTCAATCCCCTCTTGCAAAGCCAAACACCACATATCAATAACCAACGCATTGAGATGCACACCATCTGCCCGCCAACCCCCCCCCCCCCAAGCCTTTTTCAAGCTCCATGTGTCGAACCACAACTGCCCCATTTCTCGACATAAAGCGCCCAATCGCCCGATTAACTTTAATACAGGCCTTATTAACTGCCTCAACTGAGGCTCCTCGCCACACCTTACGCGGGACAATATCCAACCAGACAGTCACCAGCTTCGGGAACAACACCCACAACCAAAGCATGTCAAACTTGATCTCCCTAACTAACTCCCTGAATGGCCGCCCCCCCCAGATCATTACCCCCCACATGGAACACTAATATGTCCGGGGCCCTATCCAACCTCACAAACCGGTGAACTTCCGATAAAACCCCCCCCCCAAACCATGCCCCTAAGCCCTAACCACCTTACCACCGCATCCGACCGGGAATAACTTAGCTGCTGCACGTCTGGCCGTACCGCTGCCCGTAGTGCTCCCCAAAACACATAGGAATGCCCCAGGATCCACACGAGTGCTGGGTCAGTGCCTGTAACAGAAATGAGAGAAATCAAGAAGCAAAAACACCCCCAAACCCCCCCCCCCAATTAAACACATGCATCCACAATATGCCTTACCAACCTTCAGGCCTCACATAAGACCTAAACCTGGCTGACTCCCAGCGACCTATTCTCTTGATGACATCATCACCTAAACCACACCATGCGGCCTCCGTCGCCGCCCCTATCCTAAAGGAGTGACTGGCATAACCCCCGTTCCCAATTCCCAAACTATCTAAACACCTCCGGAAAATTGCAGTAAACTGAAAACGGGACGAGAATGACCTGTCCTCATGCACTAACAATGGTAAAAACTCCCTCTTTTTCTCTACCCCAAACTCAGCCAAACATTGCACTGGGCACATTAAGCATCCTGGCACTGCATAAAGCACAACTTTGCAGCCCTTCCCTTCCACATCTGTCTTTGACCTGGGAATGTGGAACTCTAATCTATCCCCAAATAACTCCACATCCTCTGCCAGCAACCCCCCAACCCTCCCCTATGCCAAACGAAAAAGCCTCGTCTCCCATACAGAACTACAAACCGACGACACCCGTTCCCCTAAATCTAAAAGCAAAGAGAAAGAAACCGGCCCCCACCCTTTAAGTACCAGCCCCACTAAGAAGGATTTGGTAAAATCCTTCATATTCCTCAGTTTAAAACCAAAAGCTAACCCCGCAACATACCTATTCACTTTAGACACCGACCACCCCTCCTCCCTGCAATGCCCCAGAAAAAGTAACAAAGGCACCTCTAAATCACCCTCCCTAGCCCCCGTCTATTACACCACTCCTCCCAACAATGCCAAGTCTTACGATAAGTATCCCACGTACTGGGCGCCAAATACCACTATATGAGCCCCACTACTGTGCCTCCAAGAAATCCCACAGGCAGCCCGGGCACACCAGCCCAACTTCCTCCTCCTCCAGGGCCAGCTGCCGAAAACGCTCCCACTGTGAACAAGAAAGGGCGTCAGCAATACAATTGTCCACACCGGGTATATGCACTGCCACTACCCAAGCATTGAGAGATAAGCACTCTAGCACCAATCGCTGTAACAGTCTTACCACCAACGGTGAAGATGCCGATAACTTATTGATCGCCTGAACCACCCCCAAATTGTCACAATGGAAACGCATCTTCCTGTTACGGAAAAACTCACCCCAAAGCATCACTGCCACCACTATAAGAAAAAGCTCTAATAAAGCCAAATTTTTAATCCACCCTCTCGTCACCCAACTATCTGGCCACACCCCAGCACACCATTGACCCTTGGTCCCCAAAACCGCAACCCCCAGCCGCATCTGAAAATCAAAAGAGTCCACAACATCTCCCATGAACAATGACCTACCATTATAATTATCCAAAAAGGAACCCCAAACCTTTAAATCGTCCCTCAATTCCTTATCCAACCGCACATAATGATGCGGCGATGAAACCCCAGATCTCGCCCCTGCCAGCCGCCGACTAAAACGCCGACTAAAATCTCTCCCTATAGGCATGATTCTGCACGCAAAGTTAAGCTTGCCAAGCAAGGATTGAAGCTCCCTCAAATGAATTTTCCGCAAACGCCCAGCCCTTAACACTTTATTCTTCAAATCCATTCATTTATCCGGGGGCAATCGACACTCCATCCTCACCTTGTCAATCACTTTCCCCAGAAAACTCAGCTCCATAGCCGGACCTACTGTTTTTTCCCCCGCCAACGGTACCCAGAAACTGGTGAACTACGTGCGCAACAACATTGCACAAACCCTCGAATCCGGAGGACCAATGCATAAGAAGTCATCCAAATAATGGATAACAGACCTACACCCTGCCACGTCCGCCACCGCCCACTCTAAAAACGAGCTAAACGTCTCTAAATACGTGCACGATAGGGAACACCCCATCGGCAAACACAGGTCCACAAAAAAAAAACCAATAAATGCAGACTATCAAGGTGAACTGGCAACAAACGAAACGCCGCTTCAATGTCCGTCTTGGCTAGCAACGCCCCTTTCTCAAACTTCATTACCCACGCCACTGCCGCGTCAAATGAGGTATAAACCACAGAACACATGTCCGGGTCGATACCGTAATTGACCGACAGATGATGAATAAGACGAAACGTATTCACCTCCTTCTTTGGAACCACACCCAACGGGGACGAACGCAGATCCCCCAAAGGCGGTTCCAAAAATGGACCTGCCATCCTATCTAACAATATCTCCTTCGCCAATTTTTCCGAAACCACCTCGGGACGCTCCAGCGCCGATCTTAAATTCTTTTTAACTAACACCGGCCCAGATGGACGAAACGGAATCCGAAAACCAACCGAAAACTCCTCCCTCAACAATTCTGCCGCCGCCCTATCTGGATATCTATCTAGGTATGGCTCCATCCTTTCCAACCGAACTGGTGTCTCCCCCTTTGCTATTAGGTCCCCCCCGCATTTTGCTTGTTTCCCTTAAAACAGCGGGCTGCTCCATGATTTCCCCCACATGTGGAGAATTCATGTTTAAGCTTACATTTTGCTCCAAATTTTCAACTCCCCTCATTGAACAAGAAGCACGATCCCTTTGCGGATGCCGCCGCAAAATTGGATTGTCCTTCCCCCCCACTTCCACCCAAAAGGACTGACCAGTCCTAACCGGGCCGTTACTTTCAACCATAAGGCTATGTCCTTATGATCCCACCTAATATTAGGGTGAACCGCTTTCCGCTGACGAAACTGTTAGGCATAGTGGAGCCATGCGTGTCCCCCATACACCCTATAAGCTTCCCCTATAGCGTTGAGGTAACAGAAAAGCGCCAAACAACATTCCGGTGTTTTCTCACCTATTGCGCTATCCAATATTGCAAAGGCCTGCAGCCAATTTGGAAAAGTGCGCGGTATCAAACGATACCGCCGCTTTTCCTTGTCCTCTTTTTTACTATCGTCCTTTTTAACCCTGTCCAAATTAAATTTCTCCAAAGGGAGCAGGGAAAATATCTCCACATACTCCCCTTTCTATATGCGTTCCCGCACGTCCTGCTTCAAATGCACACCCAAGGGGCCCTCAAAGCAAACATATACCTCCCCTTTTCCTCTGTCATCTAACCGAACCGCTTCTTCATCCACCCCCAGAACCAGCCGCAAAGGGTAATACAGTTCCCCAGTCAGTCTCACCTGGCTGCCTGGGTGCTGTGGTCCCATCAGCCGCGGGTCCAGCTTCTGGTAGTTCCCTCCTCTGCAACATCCCTGACGGTCCAGGCCCTGGGTCATCTCTACAAGGTCCCATAGCACTCCCAGTGCTATGCACGTAACTGCCACCGCTGCTGGATGCTGCTGCTGAAGAGGGGGCGGAGTCAATCAGGAGTCGGATACATTAAAAGTGGAGCCTGCCGCCTCCTGCCTCGTGGCCTGCAGCAGCTCCGTTCTGGCCTCAATCTTGATCATGCAGAGAGCCCCCCCTCCACTTGTACAAGAAGGGGAGCCCGCCGCTCCAGGTCCCGCTCCACCGCTGCCTCTGGTCGCCATTGAATACGGGGGTGACCGGTCCCGCCTACCTATTGGATTCCTCCCTCGCCGGGGAGGCCGCCCTGTAGCCTGTCCAGCCGCCACACGGCGAGAAGGGTCTCTGGTGGGGCTCCTGGTGCTGCACTGGACTGGGGGGTTGATCCGGGCTAAAGCGAGCCGGAGGACGGCTCGCCGCGGCCGGCAAGGACTGGGCTGAGGCACGGCGGGCACCTCCAATACCCCCCGCAGGAGTCCCTGGATCGGCTCCTGCATCCACCCTGCGCCGCGGACATCAGCTGCTGCGCGCAGCTCTGCAATACAGGCCTCCAGCTGAGACATACCGAGAGTGGTGAGTGTTTGCTGTCCGCTAGTTTGTTCTCTCACCACAAAATAGCCCCGATGCCCTTCCCGCTCACCCCTATAAACCCCTTCACAACAAGCCCACCACCCTATCTTCAAACTGGCCAAGCTTGGCCCGGGGGCTCCCAGACCAAACCCCCCCGTCATGCCCGCCTCCCCTATAGGCCTTGTCCCCTGGTCCGGCTTCTTCTTGACAAGAGATTGTTAGAAACAAAGTACATGAAAACTTGAGTCACTTTAATTACTTTTCAGTATCCCCACTGACCAAATATTTAATGTTATTTTTTACAGGACAACTCTAAAAAATTTCCATCACGCATTTCTCCTTATTCTTGTTATTTTCCTTCACACCTTATGACCATGCCTAAAATATAGCAGAACTCTGGAGATGAATAATTTCAGACAAGAGCATTTCATTAATAGGCTGGACATGCTTGCTACGCCGGAACGTAGGAACAGCGCTACAAAAATGCTAAGCAAATTAGTATACTTAATACACATGGGTGCACAGATGAAGCGTGCGGCCTACGGAAGGAAATATTAATCATTTTCTATGTCAGCCTTGTACTTAAGCAAGTTTTTTATTTTTTATTTTAAATTAATGATAAAATGATAAGCATTAGAATTATTGTGCCTTGAATGGGGAAGAATCACGTCCTACGACCCAGCAGACACAGCCGAAGAGCTCTCCTTCTGAGACCTGGCTGCATTAAGTTGTTCACACTGGAGTTTTCTACCAGATGGTACTGTCCTGTCTTTTCTCCAGAAAAACTAAACTTACCCTTAAAAGGCATCTGTCAGCAGTTCTGTACCTATGACACTGGCTGATCTGTTACATGTGCACTTGGCAGCTGAAGACATCTGTTGGTCCCATCTTCATATGTGAACAGATTGCTGAGAAAAATGATGTTTTAATATATGCAAATGAGTGTCTATGAGCAACAGGGGCGTTACCATTACACCTAGAGGCTCTGCTCTCTCTGCAACTGCCGACCCCTCTCCACTTAGATTGAAAGGGCCAGACATGATGATGATTTCACTGTCTGGTCCTGTCAATCAAAGTGGAGAGGGTGTGGCAGTTGCAGATAGAGCAGAGCCTCTAGGTGTAACTCCCGTTGCTCCTAGAGGCAGGGCCGGTTTTAGACAAAGTGTGGCCCTGGGCAAAATTGAAAGTGGGGCCCTAAATCCTGAAATATTGGACCAGAAATCTGATAGGATTTTGTAGGCACAAACAGCGGGTACAACCACCACACTGATTGTAGAATGCCATATTATATCTCTTTAGCCTTTCCACTGTAAGCTGCTGATCCTGCAGCCTCTTTGGGTTTGTTCACACAGAGTATTTTCTGTGCTTAAAAAAACCTAATGCAGAATCCGCATCAGGTTTTTTTTGGATGTATTTTTTTTCTGATGCCTTTTATATAACACTTTTTTGATGCAGTTTTGCTGTGAATTTTCATTAATGCTCATTTTCAAAGGGAATTCTGGACATAGAACCTGCGTGAGTAATGGACAGGGCACTTCTTTTTTTTTCCATGGTGCAGATTAAAAAACCACAAGCAGAAAAAAAGGGTCGTCCCATCCGGGCCCTGAAATGAAGGGAGAGCACAGTGTACATGTACAGTCATCCTCCATTATGTTATAAGTGGCTGATCACTGGCAATTCCACAGCAATGAACTATTATGGGGGATTTGTAGATGACACTGTTATGGGGGATCTGTGGAGGTCACTGTTATGGGGGATCTATGGAGGTCACTGTTATGGGGGATCTGTGGAGGTCACTGTTATGGGGGATCTGTGGAGGTCACTGTTATGGGGGATCTGTGGAGGACACTGTTATGGAGGATCTGTGGATGACACTGTTATGGGGGATCTGTGGAGGTCACTGTTATGGGGGATCTGTGGAGGTCACTGTTATGGGGGATCTGTGGAGGTCACTGTTATGGGGGATCTGTGGAGGTCACTGTTATGGGGGATCTGTGGAGGACACTGTTATGGGGATCTGTGGAGGTCATTGTTATGGAGGATCTGTGGATGACACTGTTATGGGGGATCTGTGGATGTCACTGTTATGGGGGATCTGTGGATGACACTGTTATGGCCGATCGGTGGAGGTCACTGTTATGGGGGATCTGTGGAGGTCACTGTTATGGGGGATCTGTGGATGGCCACAGTATTATGGGGACCTGTGGCTGACAATGTTATGGGGGATCTGTAGATGACACTGTTATGGGGGATCTGTAGATGACACACTGTTATGGGGGATCTGTAGATGACACTGTTATGGGGGATCTGCGGATGACACTGTTATGGGGGATCTGTGGATGGCAGTGTTATGGGGGATCTGTGGATGGCACTGTTATGGGGGGATCAGTGGATGGCACTGTTATGGGGATCTGTGGCTGGCACTGTTATGGGGATCTGTGGATGGCAGTGTTATGGGGGATCAGTGGATGGCACTGTTATGGGGGATCAGTGGATGGCACTGTTATGGGGGATCTGTGGCTGGCACTGATATGGGGGATCTGTGGCTGGCACAGTGTTATGGGGACCTGTGGATGACACTGTTATGGGGGATGTATGTCTGGCACTGTTATGGGGGATCTATGGCTGGCACTGTTATGTGTGACATAGCTTTACAGATTAGCAGCCCTGGTCTGCTCCCCCCAAGTACTGAAAAAAAGACACTGCTAATTTGTACCTCAGATTCTTAATCTATACTCCCCCCCCCGTCCCCCGTCCCCCAATTAACAATTCAGACTACCTAAACAATGTTGTCTTCAACTAGAGCTCCTTATGGCCCAGTAAGCCATGAGGTAATTGAAAGAAGCGCGGCCAGTCACAAACACGCCGGTATGGCGTGTCCTAAAAGTGCTGCAGACCTAGGTCATACTGGAGTCACAAGGAGCTCACACACAGCTCACAGAGGGGGCACACACCGGGAGCAGAGGGGACACAAGAGCGCGCACAGAGGGGCACTGGGATCTCACAGAGGAGACGCGGGAAGCTGACAGAGGGGGCACGGGGGCTGACAGAGGGGCACTGGGATCTCACAGAGGAGGCGCTGGGATCTCACAGAGGAGCGCTGGGATCTCACAGAGGGGGCGCTGGGATCTCACAGAGGGGCGCTGGATCCACAGATGGGGCGCTGGGATCTCACAGAGGGGCGCTGGATGATCTCACAGAGGGGGCGCTGGGATCTCACAGAGGGGGCGCTGGGATCTCACAGAGGGGGCTCGGGGAGCTGAGGGGGCGCAGGGGCTGACAGAGGGCGCAGGGAGCTGACAGAGGGGGGCGCAGGGAGCTGACAGAGGGGGCGCAGGGAGGACATGAGGGGGGGCGCGGGGAGCTGACAGAGGGGGCGCAGGGGTTGACAGAAGGGGGGCGCAGGAGCTGACAGAGGGGGCAGGGGCGATTGACAGGAGGGGGCGCAGGAGCTGACAGAGGGGGCGCAGGGGGACTGACAGAGGAGGGGAGCGCAGGGGACTGACAGAGGGGGCCGCGGGGGAGCTGACCAGAGGGGAGGGAGCTGACGAGAAGGGCGCAGGGAGCTGACAGAGGGGGCGATGACAGAGGGGGCGCAGGGAGCTGACAGAGGGACTGAGCGCAGGGGCTGACAGAGGGGCGCGCGGGGAGCTGACAGAGGGGGCGCAGGGAGCTGACAGAGGGGGCGCAGGGACTGACAGAGGGGCGAGGGGAGGACAGGAGGGCGCGGGGAGGACCTGACAGAGGGGGGGGCCAGCGGGGAGCTGACAGAGGAGGCGCAGGGAGCTGACAGGGAGGCGCAGGGGACTGACAGAGGGGCGTAGGGGGACTGAGGGGCAGGGGGGAACTGACAGAGGAGGTGCAGGGAACTGACAGAGGAGCTGCAGGGCGGGAGGGCTGACAGGGGAGGGGGCTGACAGAGGGGCGAGGGCGCTGAGGGAGCGGCTGACAGAGGAGGCGCAGGGAGCTGACAGAGGAGGCGCAGGGAGGACTGACAGAGGAGGGCAGGGGAGGCTGACAGAAGGAGGGAGATGACAAGGAGGGAGCAGGGGAGGACAGAAGGGGGCGGGAGGGAGGCTGACAGAGGAGGACGACAGAGGGTGACAGGGGGCGGCAGAGAGCTCACAGAGGGGGCGCAGGGAGGCTGACCAGTGCAGGGAGACAGAGGGGGCACAGGGAGCTGACAGAGGGGGCGCAGGGAGCTGACAGAGGAGGGGCAGGGACTGACAGATGAGGCACAGGGGACTGACAGAGGAGGCACAGGGGACTGACAAGAGGAGGCGGCAGGGGGACATGAGCAGAGGAGGGCGCAGGGGACTGACAGAGGAGGCGGGCAGGGGGCTGACAGAGGAGGCGCAAGGGGGCTTGACAGAGGAGGCGCAGGGGGGGCTGACAGAGGAGGCGCAGGGGGCTGACAGAGGGGGCGCGGGGAAGCTGACAGAGGAGGCATGGGGAGCTGACAGAGGGGGCGCAGGGAGCTGACAGAGGGGGCGCAGGGGGACTGACAGAGGGGGCGCGGGAAGCTGACAGAGGAGGCGCAGGGAGCTGACAGAGGAGGGCGCAGGGGGCTGACAGAAGGAGGCGCAGGGACTGACAGAGGGGGCGCAGGGGGCTGATAGAGGGGGAGCGGGGAGCTGACAGAGGGGGCGTAGGGGGCTGACAGAGGGAGGCGCAGGGAACTGACAGAGGAGGTGCAGGGAGCTGACAGGGGCGCAGGGGGCTGACAGAGGGGGCGCAGGGGGCTGACAGAGGGGGCGCAGGGGGCTGACAGAGGGGGCGCAGGGGGCTGACAGAGGGGGCGCAGGGGGCTGAACAGAGGGGGCGCAGGGAGCTGACAGAGGAGGCGCAGGGAGCTGACAGAGGGGGCGCAGGGAGCTGACAGAGGAGGCGCAGGGACTGACAGAGGAGGCGCAGGGGACTGAATGAGGAGACGCAGGGGACTGAATGAGGAGGCGCAGGGGGCCTGACAGAGGAGGCGCAGGAGACTGACAGAGGAGGCGCAGGGGAGCTGACAGAGGGGGCGCGGGGAGCTGACAGAGGGGGCGCGGGGAGCTGACAGAGGGGGCACGGGGAGCTGACAGAGGAGGCGCAGGGAGCTGACAGAGGAGGCCGGCAGGGGGCTGACAGAGGAGGCGCAGGGGGCCTGACAGAGGAGGCGCAGGGGGCTGACAGAGGGGGCGCGGGGAGCTGACAGAGGAGGCATGGGGAGCTGACAGAGGGGCGCAGGGAGCTGACAGAGGGGGCGCAGGGGACTGACAGAGGGGGCGCGGGGAGCTGACAGAGGAGGCGCAGGGAGCTGACAGAGGAGGCGCAGGGGGCTGACAGAGGAGGCGCAGGGGACTGACAGAGGGGGCGCAGGGGGCTGACTAGAGGGGGAGCGGGAGCTGACAGAGGGGGCGTAGGGGGCTGACAGAGGAGGCGCAGGGAACTGACAGAGGAGGTGCAGGGGAGCTGACAGGGGCGCAGAGGGCTGACAGAGGGGCGCAGGGGCGCTGACCAGAGGGGGCGCAGGGGGCTGACAGAGGGGCGCAGGGGCTGACAGAGGGGGCGCAGGAGCTGACAGAGGAGGCGCAGGGGACTGACAGAGGAGGCGCAGGGGACTGAATGAGGAGACGCAGGGGACTGAATGAGGAGGCGCAGGGGACTGAATGAGGAGACGCAGGGGACTGAATGAGGAGGCGCAGGGGGCTGACAGAGGAGGCGCAGGAGACTGACAGAGGAGGCGCAGGGGAGCCTGACATAGGGGGCGCGGGGAGCTGACAGAGGGGGCGCGGGGAGCTGACAGAGGGGGCACGCGGGAGCTGACAGAGGGCGTGTGCGAGGCGAGCTGCACAGAGGGGGCGCGGGAGCTGAAGAGGGGGGGCAGGGGGCTGATAGAGGGTGTGCAGGGGGGGACAGAGGGAGGCCATATGGGGAGCTGCAGAGGGGGCGGCAGGGGGGTGACAGAGCTGACAGAGGGGCATGGGGAGCTGACAGAGGGGGCGCAGGGGCTGATAGAGGGCGTGCAGGGGGGTGACAGAGCTGACAGAGGGGGCGCAGGAGGCTGACAGAGGGAAGCGCAGAGGGGCTGACAGAGGGGGCGCAGGGAGCTGACAGAGGAGCGGCAGGGAGCTGACAGAGGGGGCGCAGGGGGTGACAGAGGGGGGCGCAGGGAGCTGACAGAGGAGGCGCAGGGAGCTGACAGAGGAGGCGCAGGGAGCTGACAGAGGAGGCGCAGGGGCTGACAGAGGGGGCGCAGGGGGCTGACAGAGGGGGCGCGGGAGCTGACAGAGGGGGCGCGGGGAGCTGCAGAGGGGGCGCGGGGAACTGACAGAGGGAGCGTGGGAGCTGACAGAGGGAGTGCGGGGAGCTGACAGAGGGGGCACAGGGGGCTGATAGAGGGCGTGCAGGGGGGTGACAGAGCTCACAGAGGGGGCTGACAGAGGGGGCGCAGGGGAGATCAGGGACCATCAGTGCATGAGGTTAGTGCAGGGCTGTTACAATAAGAGTGGTGTGACCCAAGCAGCCCTGCACCCCCTCTTCCACCTACACTTTCTGGATGGACTTACCTGCTGGAGAGGGAACAGGCAGGGTCCTGGGAGCTCCCTGCAGTTCAGGAGCTGAGGTCTAGGGGTCGAAGTGAAGGCCCAGTCATCCCAGCATGGTTTGGGCCTTGCAGCCTGGAGCAAAGGATGGGGGCGGAGCTATGCTAGCTCCGCCCACACAGAACGTCCTGATGCCGGACTTTGGCAGCAGGATCTAATGTTGTGGAGGTAAGATAGGGAGAGGGGGAGACTGTGCAAGGAAGAGGGAGGGGGGGGGGGGGGGGAGGGGGTTCAGCAGCAGAACGCTGCAGCACCTTAGGAAATAAAAGAACTGAAAAAACAAAAAAAAGACTCCTAACAGCAGGGGGCCCCTCTGGGAAAGGGGGCCCTGGGCAATTGCCCTGTTTGCCCCCCCCTAACGCCGCCCTGCCTAGAGGCTCATTTGCATATATTAAAACATAATCTTTCTCAGTAATGCGAGCACATATGAACATGGGACCAACACAGATTCCTTTAGCTGCCAAGCGCACATGTAACAGGTCAGCCAGTGTCATCTGTGCTGACAGGTGCCCTTTAAAGGGGTTGTCCAAGTTATTTTTATTGATGACCTATCCTTAGGATAGGTGTTTAATATCAGATTGGAGAAGTGTGCGACTCCCGGCACACCCGCAGATAATTGATGACCTAGTGAGGAGGGTTCAGGTGGCCCTGTGGCGCATCAGCCAAATGCCCTGGTGGTGCTCAGGCATGGGATTCAGCTAGTTCCCTCAGGTTCTCCAGATCCGGTTGTTAAAATTACAGCGGCAGCTGGAGATGAGCCCTTCCAATACATAGGCTTTTTAAAAGTTGGGTGGTATGTGTGTAGTGTATATATGGTGTATGCAGTGGCGTAACTACAACTAACTGGGCCCCACAGCATGTATATGGTGGATTTATGTGTAAGTGTTGCAGATATATGGTCTGCATATGTAAACATGTGTCATGACGCTGCGTGTCCGCGGTTGAGTAGGTAACTTGTTTTTAAAAATTTGAATCCCACCCCTAGTGCTGCTGTATAATGCTCTGTCAGGGTCCAGGTACAAAAATATTCTTACCTAGAACAAATGCTACTGAGAAAAGTTCTGTAATACTACACTATCACATTGTAGGATTTTTACATAATCTGACAGAAGAGACACCTTTTATGAAATTGAAGAGAAACAAAGATAGGGCCCTATGATTCTTAAAGGGGTTTTCCAGTTACATAAAAAAAAGAAATAACATGAGCCTTCAACTTTACTGCGTTAGACAATTCAGATGATAAAGTCCCGAATGCATTTAGACTCCTCCAGCGTAATTGCGATCTGACACCTAAAGCTTGTTTTCATCCCACTGCAAGCCTGTAGCATCAGGTCTCTGCCAGATGGAACATCACAAATCCAAACAGAGCATGGCAGCTTCATTATTATTCACTTCTATATATTCAATACTAATGAAGCAGTGCTGAATATGGATTGGGGGAGGAGCCCTTTTCTAGCATATAGAATGAAGAAATTATTTAACAGGTCTTCATCAGGATTTGAATCCTAGACCTTCTGTAGGGCGGGCAGCAAAGTTACCATTACTCTACAGACTTGCTTAGCTGGAAGTGCTGAATTTTCTGTGCTTAAAAAGCAATTTCCTTCAGAGGCATAACACAATAAATAGTATATTACTGAAATGAAGGTAAAAAAAGTCACCATTTGCCAGTCAGCATAAATAATGTGTTTACTTTATTGAACAGTATATTATGAGACTCCCCTGAGGAAGCTGATGTGAAACACGTGTAAAGTAAATAGCACCCAACAGTTCTCTTTCACTCAGCTATAGCAGGTATTCATAAATTTACCTGACTTTTAGCTAAATTTTGTGTTTCTACTCATGATTCATAAGATAACTCTAAGCCGTGTAACCTACTCTACAGAAATATGGACATGCGCTGTATTTCTGAATGCAGTTTAACACACATATACGTGGACTCAGCCATAGCTTTTATATTGGAGCCAGGAGCCAGGAGCCAGACAATTATGCATGAGCAGCTCAGATAACCAGCCGCACGCTATACCTTTATGCTGGAATCATCAATCTTTAATCCATTATTGATCTCCTGTGTCATAAATATTGTATCCATGCCATTGTTCTGAATAGAGGTTTACTGTTCACATGGAGAATAATTCCATCCATAGGAGGCAGTGCACAAGTCGTCTACAAGAAGCAGAGAGCATGGAGGTATCTCACATGCCTGGAGTAACACGTAGCGCAAAAAGTGCATTCATTATTTACTGAGCAGGTATAAAAGGAACACGTGGTGTTAATAACATGGTACGCTATAAAGAACAGTTACTTCATTGGAAGTCATTAGAGATGAGTTTTCTAAAATTCGGCTGCTTCAACAAATTTTACAAAAAAATTTGCTTCGTGATGAGCTACTTAGTAGGTGCAATGACAGGGAGTAGCGATTGTGCCACTCCCCATCATTGTATTCCTTCTCCATTTTTTTTTTTTTACACTATTTCAGGTCAAATTGATTCGCTACTGCAAAGCGCGAGGCAGCCTGTCAATCATTACTGGGGGAAGCACTCTCCTCATGAACACTCTGGATTCATAATCCACTGTATGTATCCAGCGTCTTCTTTACGTGCTCCTAATAGCCAAAAAGTACAACATTTTTTTGTACCATTTTAGCTACTAATAGTACAGACATATAGGTCCTATGTGCGGCTTTAATCCTGCCTGTCCATCAAGGAATATTTTTTCCCTGAATAAAACAATACAATGAAATCATCTTGTTACACAATTGTTACAATATATCAGAGCATCCCCTGAGGAACTGCACAAATGAATGCTTTTAAGATACATGTAATTATTACTTTGTTGCAAGCATCAAGGAGTACATTACAGAGAACTACATAAACCACATTAAGATAAATGCTAAATATTTAGCACCAGAAATAAGGAGAAGATGTCACATGAAAAAAAAAAAAAAAACTTTGAAAGGGCAGATTTGTACCTATGACACTGGCTGTCCTGTTACATGTGCACTTGGCAGCTGAAGACATATGTGTTGGTCCCATGTTCAAATGTGTCCACATTGCTGAGAAAAATTATGTTTTATTATATGCAAATGAGCCTCTAGGAGCAACCGGGGCGTTACTGTTATACCTAGAGCAGGGCTGGACAACCTGTGGCTCTCCAGCTGTTGCAAGACTACAACTCCCAGCATGCCCAGTCTGCCTACAGCTACCATGCTACAGCAGGGCATGGTGGGAGTTGTAGTTTTACAACAGCTGGAGAGCCTCAGGTTGGCCAACCCTGGCCTAGAGGCTCTGCTCTCTCTGCAAATGTCGAGTCCTCTCCACTTTGATTGACAGGGCCAGGAGTGATCACATTTATACTGCCTGACCCTGTCAATCAAAGTGGAGAAGGAGTGGCAGTTGCAGAAAGAGCAGAGCCTCTAGGTGTAATGGCAAAACCCTCATTGCTCATAGAGAATTTGCATATAATAAAACATCATTTTTCTCAGCAATGCGGGTACATATGAACATGGGACCAACACAGATGTCTTCAGCTGCCAAGCGCACATGTAACAGGTCAGCCAGTGTCATAGGTACAAATCTGCTGACAGATGTCCTTTAAATTGAAGCCAGCTGAGTGATTCTAGCTTCTCTACACCTGATAATCAGCTGTTACCATTGGTGGAAGCCACGCCAAACAATTCCCCCCCCCCACAGAAGGTAGAATGATACATGGATGGATCAGATCCGCCAAAGCCAGAACTGCTGGCTTATAGAAGGTGACCCCTCTACGACATCCATTTGCTCTAATAGGGTGAGAAGCCTCCGACACTCCAGCTGTTCTGAAACTACAACTCCCAGAATCCTCCTTTCACTTCTATGGGAGTTACAAGAACAGCCGAGTTAGTGCATTTACAGTAGCTTGTCAATCCAGCAGATAAAGGTAGATATACTATTTGTAGGTAAAAAGGCAGGTTTGTGCCTAATTTCCATTGAAACACTTGTTACGTGAGCAAAGGAGGTGAGGGAGATTTATCAAACTATCTAGAAGGAAAAATATCCTTATTAAATCAGTCCCTTTCAAAATGTTGATTGTGACCTATTTTTCTTTTGTCTCAACCACTTGCTTGCAAAATACCAAGCTATATATCCGCGACACAAAACATCTGTTATCGGTATTACATGATCTTTAGTGGCCTGAAGGATATAGCTTCTTTTTACTCTTCCATACCTCATACCTTGGGCCTGATGGCATTAAAAGATCATCTTAAGTTATTCAGCTGTTACACTCCTCAGTTACAAGAATGTTTGCTGTTGGCATTAGGCTTTTTTTTTCTAAAAAACAATGAATATAAATATTTTTTTCAGATACTGTATGTAGAGCATTGATGGGGGCTTGCTTTCCACCTTCATTTGCCAATATATTCATGAGCATGTGGGAGACAAGTCCTCTTATCAGATCCCAATCCATTTTTGTCATAGATAAAATAGTATGGTTGTTTTATCGATGACTTGCTATTTGTCTGGGGTGGTACTCAATTTGAGTTTTGGATTTTGTTTCTGTCACGTATAGGAATAGTGCGCCCTGAGCTCAAAACCACTCCACTGTCCCTGCCTACTTGCACAGTCCGTCCTAACTGATGGTGAGCAACCGGACGGCAATCCCTAGCTTATGTACATGCTGGGGCTTACAGGGAGGGGAACAACGGGAGAAAACAATAGAGAGACAGAACACGAGAACTAGAGAATATTACCAAGCTAAGGTCAAAGCCAGAAAGTCACGTCAATAACAAGGGAAAACACTGGAGCCCGCTCAAAGTACGAGCCAAGATCAGAAGCTGGGAGGTAACATCAGAACAAGGGATAACACGAGACGAGGTCAAATACTAGCCGAGGTCAGGAGCCGAGAGGTAACGTACAAAGGAAGATGGAAGGACGAGGTCAAGTTCAAAGCCGAGGTCAAACACTGAAGTCACAATAGAATACAAACGCTGGTGAAGGTTATGAGACCAATCACAGGCAACCTGTGGCCAGCAGGTTGCCTGTTTAAATAGGCCCAGGAGATGGGTCATGTGACGAGGCCAGCGTCACGTGACCCCATTCATCTTATACAGCCGAGGGCCGACTAATAGCTGTCGGCGCTCAGTCTCTCCTACTACCTGATCAGGGGGTAGGGAAAGCCGGCCCCTCTGAGAACATGAGTGCGGCCAGGTCCTCCCTGCCCCTGGTTGCCATGGAGATGAAGACGCCGGTCGCGTCCTCGCTCCAGCAAGTGAACAGGAGACCTGCGGCGCTGCAGCAAGGAAGCGTGCCGCCGGCTCCCCCTTACAGTTTCCTGTATTAACTGTAATCAAATGAATCTGAGGTTTACACAAATTTTCTTTAAACAGTTTTTGAAAGTATACCATTCCTTAATATGACTCTGTCACATGAAGGGACTGGGATTATCAGTTCCCCTTATAGGAAATCTACAGCAGGGAATTCCCTACTGCTTGCAGATTCTTGTCATCTTAAACATGTAATAGAAAATATCCCATGCGGTGAATTGGTGCGTTTAAAGGGATTCTGTCACCACGATTTTGCCTATTAAGGTAATCATACTACTGGATTCAGCTGAGCATGAGGATCTCAAAAACGTTATTATTATAGATCATAGTTGATGATTTGATGGTAAAAAAACGTTTTTTATGAAATGCCAATCACTTACATAAGGAGCCCAAGGGGATGTGCCCAGCGCCGTTGGAGCCCGGTCACGCCGATACAGTTGGAGCCCAGGACCGCCCACCTCATTAATATTCACTTCACTGCTTCCAGCAGTGAAGCTCCGTCATCGTTGTAATCCCACGCAGGCGCAGTACCTAAAGCAGTCTGCGCCCGTGCGGTCTGCGGGCATGAACCTGTGAACCTGCTACTTGTAAATGTTTCACATGGTAGCCCCACCTGTAGGGGCGAGCCTTTTAAAGGGGGAAGAGGGTTCATTTTGATTTTAGTCAGGAATAAGGACCAGATTTAGTCCGAAACGTGTCGACTCGATATCCGGGGGAATGTCTTTCTGTGATTCACATGGATGTTTTAATTGTTGCAAATAAAGGATTTTTTTTACTTCAAGCTTCCAAGTGCTGGAATTGTCCTTTCCGTCTGATATTGAGTTGGATTTGCTTCGCCAAGGATCCATGAACGGAGGTTTATTAAGGCGGTGAAATGATTGCACCTGTTTTGTTGTTTATTCACTTTTATTGGTTCGCAAAAAGAAAAAAGAACACGGCATGTGGAAGTCATCCGTGTACTGTCTGCTTCCGTATGTCCCTTCTGTCCTATTACTGTCCGTATTGCGGACAAGTATAGTCCTTTCTAGAAAGGAGAGTGAGAAAAATGCGCATTACACAGGAAGGTGTTCACATTGTGCCGATCTGTGCTTTGCGGACCGAAATACGTATATGTTTGCACAGTGGTGTACATAGAGAAGTAAGGGCCCGATAGCAAGGATCATGCCAGGCTCCCCACACAGGACAGAAGGGTTTCTGCCTTAACCCCTTTCAATGACCCTTGGGCCTTTTTCCCACTGCCTCATTTGCTAAAAGTTGTTCCTTTAGAGGGTAGAGTCGTGACCAAGTTTTCACCCCGAGTAGAAGAGGAGATAATCCTAACTGGGCCTCCTCTTGTCCTGGGCCCCATAGCAGTCGAATGGTCTGTCGCTATGGTAGTTATGTATGCATGAGGGTGTGAAACGTCTTTACTAAATGACCCCCATTTCCTGTTATTGAAATTGTTTCAAGATTTGGATATATTTACTTCATATAAATTAGGTTCATCCTCCAGCAGTCCATGCTCCTACACAGAAATCTGCTGCAGCTCAGAGTTGCCGTAGATTCCTATCTTCACTTGAGTGATGTAAATTAAGATAAATTTGTTGGGGCTGCTGGTCACGGCCCCTTTCGGAGAAGTTGCAACGGCATTGTAAAAACTGCCCTTTTGACTTTTTAACACCACCTTTCTGGTACAGGTAGATGATATACCTCCCCCATAGTTCCTGAGATGTAGCATCCAATCAGAGTGCAGCTTGCACTTTTCAGAGGTTGTTTCTGAATGAAAGCTGCACCTTGATTGGTTGGTATGGGCACAACATGGGCTTCATTATTCTTTTGCAGATCTCTCCACGTCTAGGTTACAAAAACAGCACGTTATAGTTTTGATTAAAAAAAACAGGGAACCCATTTTAAGAGGAATTTATTAAAACTAATTTCACTTTATCTCCTAAAATGGGACGAATTAGAAGACGAGATTGCTAATAATATACAGTATATTCAGTAGAAAGATATGCAGGAATTTTGTAGTCCTCAGCAGACCAGTAATCTTAGGATTATCCAGTAATGAACTCTACTCTTCAGCCAATGGAAGCCTCTACTAGATGGTATCTTCATTTTCCCAGGAATATCTGGGAAATAATAGATGTGTATATATGTGTACATATATCATATATGATTCAGTTAACAAATGCTTGTGAATTATTTACAAATTCTGAACTTTTTGCTGTGTGGCCCCTTTGGCCCTTTAGTGGTTAATAGCAACATTCATCTGATATTCAGGTACAAAGCAAAAAATTCTATAGTGCTCGATAACTAGTTCCAACCAAAGCCAACGAATGCTGAGCTCCTGCTGACACTGGCAATAGGGAATACAATGGGGAATATAGCTGTTATTGGCAGAAAGCTCCGTTCTAACTCGTGCATGTGTACAGACCCGTATATTGCTTATAGCAGCCAATTTTCATAGATTTACTTTCTGCTCTGCAGGGCTATAAACACTCACATTCATCGGCCAACATACCATTGGTGCAATCTGTACAGTTGCACAGTGGCCCGGTAGGTAAGGGGCTCACTAAATCTTAATGGTGTTTTTCACCTTCGGGGGTTTTTCTGCCAGAGTCCCCCTCCCAATCATCAGATCTAAGAGGGAAGCATACTTATCTGCTCCCGGCCTCTGGGTTAAAGGGGTTGTCTCACTTCAGTAAGTGGCATTTATCACTTTTGTGATTATCCATATTGCTTCCTTTGCTGGCTGGATTAATTTTTCTATCACATTATACACTGCTCGTTTCCATGGTTACAACCACTCTGAAATCCATCAGTGGTGGTCGTGCTTGCACAGTATAGGAAAAAGCACTAGTCTATGTGAGCTTCCATGGTCCCGGCCGCCAGAGAGGCTGATCCTTTTTCCTATAGTGTGCAAGCACGACCACCACTGATGGATTGCAGGGTGGTCTGTAACCATGGAAACAAACAGTGTATAATGTGATAGAAAAATGAATCCAGACAGCAAAGGAAGCAATATGGATAATAACAATACATTAGTAAGTGCCTTGAATTAACTTTCTCTACATGATAAATGTAACTTACTGAAGTGAGACAACCCCTTTAAGGCTCCTTTTGGTCCCCTGCTGCCGCTGCTTGGCTCCAGTCCCCTATGTTTGACACAGGTCATGTTGCCGCTGCAGTGACGGTTCCGCCATGCAGCATGTCACTGATTCATGGGACACATGGAGGACATATCACTGTTGCAGCCAGAGGTTTTCCGGTCCTTTTATATTGATAGATTGGCCTATTTTCAGGATAAGCCATCAATATCTGATTGACTGGGGTCCAACATCGCGTACCCCCTAGCATAAGCTGTTGTAGAGTAGAACTTTAGCTCTGTCCATTGGGATGTGTTGAAAGCAGGAAAAATTAGGATCTCAGTGACACTAACAAGGACAAAGTTGTGATGGCTAGACCAAACTAGATCAAAGCATGTCCACAATGGCAGATCTTGTGGGGTCTTCCTGGTATTCAATTAGGGCGAGATTCATCACCTGCCCTGCACCTGAAAAGTGGCATTATAAAGTCGCAAACTGTGTTTGAGACTTTTTAAGTGTGATTTTTCAAAAAATTGTCACCTCTCTACACTTTTACGCCACTCTCACCACTTTCCTTAAAGGAGGTGTGACAAGGGCAGTAAAGGAATATGGCCAGCCACCCTGACAAATTTATTTTCATTTAGGCTACTTTCACACTTGTGTTGTAAGGATCCGTTTGTGAGATCCGTCCCAGGCTCTCATAAACGGTCCAAAACTGATCAGTTTTATCCTAATGCATTCTGAATGGAAAAGGATCCGTTCAGAATGCATGAGTTTTGCTTCAGTTCAGTCTCCATTCCGTTTTGGAGGCGGACACTAATGCTGCTTGCTGCATTTTGGTGTCCGCATGAAGAAACTGATGCAAAGTGATCCGTCATAACTCACAATGTAAGTCATTGGGGACGGATCTGTTTTCTCAGACACAATAGAAAACGGATCCGTCCCCCATTGACTTTCAATGGAGTTCATGACAGATCCGTCTTGGCTATTTAAAAGTTAATACAACCGGATCTGTTCAGAACGGATGCAGACGGTTGTAATATCATGACGGAAGCGTTTTTGCTGATCCATGACGGATCCAGCAAAAATGCTGGTATGAAAGAAACTCCAGTTTTCTGAGAGTAGAGGTCTACGATAGCTCTGAGCCGTCATAGATTTCTATTTAGGCGCATGGACTGCAGGAGGATATGCCATGATTTATGACAAGTCCTGCACCTCATCATAAATTAGGCATATCCTCCAGCAGCGCAGGGGATGTGAAAACCGGCGCAGAAAGAACTGGTTTTGATAAATCTCCCCCTTGGTACCTATGAAAAGTGGTCCAAAAAATAACAACTCTTAAACCAGTGTCAGGGTCATGGGCACCCAAGCCTCACTGATGATCACCAAGAATGAAGCTCATCTGAATCCCATGGAAGAGCTGGAGTCATACAAATTGCTAAAAAATTCAATTCTGGTCATCTTCAGAGTTCTTCAGTTGTGAATTCCATGCCTCAAGGGGCCAGAGCTGATTTGGCGGCAGAGGTGGACCTACACATTTTTAATGGTTTTAATGTCATGACTGATCGGTGTACTGTATGATCTTAAAGGCTTAAACTATAATCCTCCGGGATCCATGTACCATAATGGAGCATAACCAAGTATGAAGAGCCAATCTGTACATCAGCTACGTCAGTTAATATTCCTTCATTTCAAAAGCATGGACTGTACTGCCTAAAAATACTCAGTATATTCAAAAAGACTTGCTAATTAGAGTTGAGCGAATCCTAAAAGATTCGGGGATTCGGCCCGAATTTTCTGCGGGATTCGTGGGTTCGAGCCGAATCACGAATCCCATTAAAGTCTATGGGAGACCCGAATATTTTTGCAGGGGCCAAAGGTTCTGCACAGTCAAGTTTGCCCCAACATGTGAAAACCTCAGAAAAAGATGGAAACACCTTGGAAATGGATAGGAAGCACCAGGGGCAGCATGTAGGGATGACTCTGAGGCTCCCTAATTGCACCATTTTTTCTAAATCTGGCCAAGTCTGGTGATGACCCCAAGGCAATTTTCAGGGACACGGTAATGGTGACCCACTTAAAAATGCTGCCTGACAACCTGGCGGTGAACCCCTGATTGTCTGTCTTTCAATAAGATTGCAGTGTAAAGCATGGTGGTGAGCCTCAGTATGACTTTTTGGATGGAGATTGCATGTGGTCACGTACTCCCTGGAACCCCATAGTCACCCCTTCTCTGATGTGCTACCCCAGAACATTCTCTGCCCCAATTCGCAAGACCTTTTGCAGTCTCAGTGTGCTGACAGTGGGGATTTACCAGTGTTGTCTGAGGAGGTGGTGGACAATGGCGAGACACAGGTGTCGGGGGGTGAGGTAGTTGAAAGTAGTGTTGCACGATATATCGAAAACTCAGTACGGTTTCGGTACCTAGTGTGGTACCGAAGCTCGATACCGAGTTTTCTTGCCGTCCGATACATAGAACATGGCGCGCGCATCACTTTAATGCGGTTGCCATGTTCTAATATCTGCCACGCTGCCAGGGCCGGATTATAATTGGAGCACCTGGAGCTACTGCTCCAGGCCCCCGCTCCAATGATTTAATGGGGTTCCCGCGCCCCCCTCAGACCTCAGATCAGCCCACCCAGCCACTTTAAAAAAAGCATACTTACCTGTTCTGGCCGCCGCTGTCCTCAGGTTCCGCGCTCCACTGTGTTCCCTGCCGGCGCGCACTATGACCTGACGCAGCGTCAGGTCATAGTGCGCGCCGGCAGGGAACACAGTGGAGCGGGGAGCCTGAGGACAGCGGCGGCCAGAACAGGTAAGTATGCTTTTTTTAAAGTGGCTGGGTGGGCTGATCTGAGGTCTGAGGGGGGCCACAAGACGCTGGTCTGAGGGGGGCACAAGACGCTGACCTGAGGTCTGATGGGGGCACATGGGGGCACATTGTGTTGATCTGAGGTCTGAGGGGGGCCACAAGACGCTGACCTGAGGTCTGATGGGGGCACATTGTGTTGATCTGAGGTCTGATGGGGGCACAAGACGCTGATCTGAGGTCTGATGGGGGCACAAGATGCTGACCTGAGGTCTGATTGGGGCACAAGACGCTGACCTGAGGTCTGATGGGGGCACAAGACGCTGACCTGAGGTCTGATGGAGGCACAAGACGCTGACCTGAGGTCTGATGGGGGCACAAGACGCTGACCTGAGGTCTGATGGGGCACAAGACGTTGACCTGAGGTCTGATGGGGGCACATTGTGTTGATCTGAGGTCTGATGGGGGCACAAGACGCTGACCTGAGGTCTGATGGGGGCACAAGACGCTGACCTGAGGTCTGATGGGGGCACAAGACGCTGACCTGAGGTCTGATGGGGGCACAAGACGCTGACCTGAGGTCTGATGGAGGCACAAGATGCTGATCTGAGGTCTGATGGGGGCACAAGACGCTGACCTGAGCTCTGATGGGGGCACATTGTGTTGATCTGAGGTCTGATGGGGGCACAAGACGCTGATCTGAGGTCTGATGGGGGCACAAGACGCTGACCTGAGGTCTAATGGGGGAACAAGACGCTGATTTGAGGTCTGATGGGGGCACAATGTGTTGATCGATCTGAGGTTTATTATCCCTGTACAGTGACATCACTGTGTGTATTATCCCTGGACTTTGACATCACTGTGTTTATTATCCCTGTACTGTGACATCACTGTGTTTATTATCCCTGTACGGTGACATCACTGTGTTTATTATCTCTGTACTGTGACATCACTGTGTTTATTATCCCTGTACAGTGACATCACTGTGTGTATTATCCCAGTACTGTGACATCACTGTGTTTATTATCCCTGTACTGTGACATCACTTTGTTTATTATCTCTGTACTGTGACATCACTGTGTTTATTATCCCTGTACGGTGACATCACTGTGTTTATTATCCCTGTACGGTGACATCACTGTGTTTATTATCTCTGTACTGTGACATCGCTGTGTTTATTATCCCTGTACTGTGACATCACTGTGTTTATTATCCCTGTACGGTGACATCACTGTGTTTATTATCCCTGTACGGTGACATCACTGTGTTTATTATCCCAGTGCAGGAAGAGGTAAGTGGTCTGTGTTTGTGTTTTTGTTTTCTATTTTTCAGGGTCATGAATGCAGAGGACTACGTCGGATTCGGTGGACTACGTTGGACCAGCTTTTTTTTTTTTTTTTTTTTATAAAATGGTCAAACAGGGGTCTGGGGGAGTGTTTATTTTAATAAAATGTTTATACTTGTGTGTGTGTGTATTTTTTTTTTACAATACTACAGTTTTAGTAATTAGGGCTATCTACAGGCGGCCCTGATTACTAATACTGGGCTTAGTGCTTGCCGGTATGGCAGGCCAGCACTAACCCCAACATCTATTCCTTTGCCAGCCAGATACAACCAACAGCAGCAGCCTGGCACTACCAGGGTGGGAAGGGACACGGTTATTGGCCCTTCCCAGCCTAATGGTACCAGCCTGCAGCCACCCCAGAGCCAGACCCTCAATTTAGAAGGTCCGGTCCTGCGGGTACCCGGCTCTTCCTGGCACCCCTGGTGGCGGTGGGTGCCGAGGTAATAGATGTTGGGGTTAGTGCTTGCCTGCCATACCGGCAAGCACTAAGCCCAGTATTAGTAATCAGGGCCGTCTGTATATAGCCATAATTACTAAAACTGTAGTATTGTAAAAAAAAATACACACACACAAGTATAAAACATTTTATTGAAATAAACACTCCCCCAGACCCCTGTTTGACCATTTTATTAAAAAAAAAAAAAAAAAAAAAAGCTGGTCCGACGTAGTCCACCTAATCCGACGTAGTCCTCTGCATTCACGACCCTGAAAAATAGAAAACGAACACACAAACACAGACCACTTACCTCTTCCTGCACTGGGATAATACACACAGCGATGTCACTGTACAGGGATAATAAACACAGTGATGTCACTGTACAGGGATAATAAACACAGTGATGTCACAGTACAGAGATAATAAACACAGTGATGTCACCGTACAGGGATAATAAACACAGTGATGTCACAGTACAGGGATCGGCGTCTCGTGCCCCCATCAGACCTCAGGTCGGCGTCTCGTGCCCCCATCAGACCTCAGGTTGGCGTCTCGTGCCCCCATCAGACCTCAGGTCGGCGTCTCGTGCCCCCATCAGACCTCAGGTCGGCGTCTCGTGCCCCCATCAGACCTCAGGTCGGCGTCTCGTGCCCCCATCAGACCTCAGGTCGGCGTCTCGTGCCCCCATCAGACCTCAGGTCGGCGTCTCGTGCCCCCATCAGACCTCAGGTCGGCGTCTCGTGGGCCAGTCCTACACTGTGCAGGTCCCTACTTTATGTAAATTAAGGTCACATGTCACTGCCAGCCAATCACTGCTGGGGAGGTATAGGGGCTGTTACATCACAGCAGGCGTTCCCACAGGCTTCCCTTTGATGCTGATTGGCTGAAAAAAACGAGCATTTCAAACTTGCAGTGAAGCACGAATAATCACGAATCCGCGCTGCCTCGGGATGCCGAGCCGAACCGAGCCGAAGCGGGCAATATTCGTGCGAATCACGAATATTGCCGCTTCGATTCGCTCATCACTATTGCTAATCACTTCATTTACAATGGATCATTAAACCATTCAACCAGTTAAGCCTGAGAATCACAATTAAATTTGCTTAGGGAACAATAAACCGATTGTAGATTGTTATATCCCCTGAACTGCAGAGTTGATGTTAAAGGGGTTGTCCAGGATTGTAAAAATAGGACTGCTTCTGGAATGAAGCAGATATAATAAAGTAATACTGAGCAGCCCCTTTAAGTTTAGCAGATCAGGTACTGAAAACATTAAAATGCTAAGAGTAGAAAGGGTTTTCTCATAGATGGCTCTTCTGTTATTGCATCAGTTAAAATCATAAATCAGGATCACAATTGGTAAGGATTGAGTTTCTATACTTTACTCAAGCCTTAATAGTAGAAATTCATCAGCCCACCATGAATCATAGAATGCAAACCTGAAACAGTCCCTTGATGACAATTTGCCACCAAACAACATATCGTAAAAGAAGTCAAAGAACCAATAGACCACCTTAGCCATAATACTGGGAGGTCAGCAGAACTGAAGACCCATGGGGAAATGTACATGGGGGCTGGGATTTTTATGGATTGCCAATACTCTCATTGAAAAGTAATATATGTGTCTTACCAGTCTAAAATGCTGATCATGCTGAAATGCCAGGGATCAATAGGTTTCAACCAACCGCCTTCACAAAAAATGCACATTCCAATGGATACAATTAAAGGTATTTTACATATACTTCATGTGCAGAATCCCTTTACTATCACACCTCAGTAGAAATCAATGAAGTCAAGTTGCCTGGAGCATGTCAACAACGGACCAATCTTACCTGGGACCATGTAGAGTACAGAGTAGACGTCTGCACAGGGTACGGATTACTGTGTGCAGCTTTTTAGCGTGGATTTAATATGATACCAGCAAGTGTATGTGATTAGACAAATCTCATGTAGACTTTGCTTTTTTCCTTAGGTGCGGAAATTGACCTGTTAAAATTATTGTTGCGTCTTTCTTCTGCAGATTTCAACCTTTTCAATGGAAGAATGAGATCTGTGGAAAGTCCACTTAAAAGCTACAAATATATATTGCGGTTGTTGGTGCGGTTTTGGTGCAGAAACACACAGAAATCCGCACAGAAATTTGTTTGGATTTTCTGCACCTTACCCTATACCCTAGTGAAGCCCACCCTTAAAGGGGTTATCCAACTCCAAAAATGCCCCCCCAAATGCCCAAGCCCTTCACACAGATTGTATTTACCTCACTCCCTGGCACTGCATTGTTCCTGATGTCCACACGGCTGCCGGCGGGGTGGGGGGGGGTTGTTTGCCTGTAGCATCGTGGGTTATGCTAGAAAGGCTCGTTCTCGTTGGGGCCTGCTATTGGCTGATGTTTTGATCCACGCGACGGGAAGATGCAGAGGCGGCTGTGCGGGCATCAGAAGCGACGTGGGTGCTGGGGAGCAAGGGGCTCAGGCATTTGGGGGTGAATTTTTGGGGTTGGATAACCCCTTTAAGGTTGTATTAGAAAGCTTGATTCTGCCGGCGATTGTCTGCAAGGAAGCGTTCCTTCCCAGTAATCTCCTGCTTGCTTCATAAAGCGATCTTCTCCTCAGTATGGGGAGGAGTGATCGTTATACCATCGCTCATGCCTGTAATGAAGCACTGTTTGCCAGCAGCATGTCAAAAGATTTGGACTGCCCAATGGAATGGAAAGATTTGAACCCGTCCTGTCTTATTAACCCACACCTGGTTTTGGCCTCACAATTGAGTCCTATTCACAGGACCGTATTTTTGGTTCGCATCTGTTCTGCATTCATTTCAATGGGGCCGCGAAAATGTGTACAGCACACCGTGGGCTATCCGCATCCATATGTCCGCTTCATGGTCCCGCAAAAAAATAAACATATTTTTCGCTTTAAGGCGCACTTTTTTCACCCCAAAAGTAGGGGGAAAATTGCTGTGCGTCTTATAAAGCGAATACAAGTGAGCGCTTCCATTATGGAAGCGCTCACTAGTATATATTAGGTGACAGGATCCCCATCAGACCTCAGATCAGCCCACCCTGCCCCATAAGGATAAAATAAAAAACTTTCTCACCTCTCCTGCGCCGCGGCTCCGCTCCGGGTCCAGCGGTCCTCTGTCTTCTCCAGGCAGGCTCTGCACTCTCCTGACCGCGTACAGCATCAGGACGTAGTGCGCGCACTATGACCTGATGCTGCATGCAGTCAGGTGACAGTGCAGCGCTGGCAGAAGACAGAGAGCGCTGGACCCAGAGCAGAGCAGCGGCACAGGAGAGGTGAGAAAGTTTCTTATTTTATGGGGTGGGGTGGGCTGGCTGGGTGGGCTGATCTGAGGTCTCATGGGGCAGAGTGGGCTGATATGGGGGCATAGTAGGCTGATCTGAGGTCTGATGGGGCAGAGTGGGCTGATATGGGGACACAGTGGGGTGATATGGGGGCTGCTCTGAGGTCTGATGGGGCACAGTGGGCTGATCTGAGGTCTGATGGGGGCACAGTCGTCTAATATGGGGGCTGGGTGGGCTGATCTGAGGTCTCATGGGGCAGAGTGGGCTGATATTGGGGGTACAGTGGGCTGATATGGGGGCATAGGTCTGATGGGGGCACAGTGGGCTGATATGGGGGCATAGTGGGCTGATCTGAGGTCTGATGGGGGCAGAGTGGGCTGATATGGGGGCTGATCTGAGGTCTGATGGGGGCACAGTGGGCTGATCTGAGGTCAGATGGGTGCACAGTGGGCTGGTATAGGGGCACAGGAGGCTGATATGGGGGCTGATCTGAGGTCTGATGGGGCACAGTGGTCTGATATGGGGGCACAGTGGGCTGATCTGAGGTCTAATAGGGGCACAGTGGGCTGATATGGGGTCTGATCTGAGGTCTGATGGGGCACAGTGGGCTGATATAGGGGCACAGTGGGCTGATCTGAGGTCTGATGGGGCACAGTGGGCTGATCTGAGGTCTGTTGGGGGTCTGACATGGAGGGCTGATGGGGTTCTGACATGGAGGGCTGATATGGGGGTCTGATGTAAAGTCCTGAAATTTATGGGGGGTCTGATATGAGGTGTGATGAAAAATACACTACACTAAAATCTGGGGTGCGTCTTATCATCAGGTGCGTCTTATAAAGCGAAAAATACGGTAAATAAACACATCCTATTCTTGTCCATTTTGTGGATCTGTGATTTGCAGAAGGCAAAATGGATACAGTCGTGTGAATGGACTCTTACTGATGAAAATCACTGATCAAACACTGACTGTGTGAAAGCGGCTTTAGGCCTTAGGGCTCATTTTGTTTCTGTGTCCATTCTGTTTTTTTTGCGTCTCGTATGCGGAACTATTCACTTTAATGGGGCCGCAAAAAATGAAACTCCGTGTGCATTCCGTTTCTGTATGTCAGTTCTGCAAAAAAATAGAAAAAATGTCCTATTATTGTCCGCATCACAGACAAGGATAGGACTGTTCTATTAGGGGCCAGCTGTTCCGTGGAATGCACACAGACGTCATCAGTATTTTTTGCGGATGCGTGTTTTGCAGACTGCACGATGCATACGGTCGTGTGCATGAGCCCTTATTCACATGTCAGTGTTTGGTCAGTGATTTCCATCAGTGATTGAGAATCAAACTCCAGGAGTAGAGACTCCACAGAGATTAGGTATAAGGGAAAGATCTGCATGTATTCTGTGTTTAGACCGGGCTTTGGCTCATAATCACTCACCAAACCCTGACTGTGTGAATAAGTCCTTAATGTGAGAAACTTTTAACACTTACAGTGCCAATGGCTCCCTAAGAAGTGGACTTCCCCTTTAAAAATGCTACAGGGCTGCATGATTTCGAGACATTAGCACCCATATGAATAAGTTGCATGCCTCTGCTCCTACAAGATTATGATTCAGATAAAGTATCACTTACAATTGCATTGTGTGCATTACCAAATCCAAGTAACCAATATTACCACCCACAAGAAAACGACATTCTAAACATAAAAGGATATAATAGAGATGATAGTTTTATCACTTCTCTGCAGCAATAGAGAACATAGAAGACAATGTAAAGGATAAGCTCCTTACCTGCATGGAGCGTGCCAGTGGCCAGCCTCACCAGATACTGCACAAACTTCAGGATTTCCCTTTTACAGCGTTTCCTACAGGTGCTCATCTTATGGAGCAGAATAATGGGACCCCTCAATGGGTAGAGAAAGGCGAAGAAAAGGCAAAAAAGTTCCCCCAGAAATATAAGGTTCTTAGGTTATGTCTTAAGGAGCGCACAGTCTTATTGAACTGCTGCTTTAACTAAAATCTAGCACATCAGCAAGAAGCTCTCCAGGAGTGAATGTCATTAATGCACTGCTGCTGATGATGATGAGAATTTCTCCCTGGGTAAGCACTGGCGTGCTCAGCGATGACACTCCGCAGACAGCCTGCCTGGCCAGTGATGCTGGTGTGAACTGGATCTGCTACAGGAGAGATTTACTTACATAGTGCTCCCAGTAGAAAACACCAGCTTCACATCAGCCTCCAGGCGGAGCTTCTAACCTGCGCTTCTCACACAAATCTTCACGCATCCTTTATTAATGAATGGGTTTCTAAAAGAAACTGCCTTGAGGCCGCAGCTCCCGGAACAATTATCTTAAAGGATTTCCCAATTTCTGTAAATAATGCTTCATCTCCATAGAATGAAAAATTCTACAACTTTCTAAATGGCTTTATGTTTCAATGTTTCACCAGGATGTTAAAATCTCATATAGATCCAGTTCTCCTCCTAGCTTAGGCTCCGTTGTATGTGGTCTTCAGCTAAACAGCTTGATACAAGTGACCTGCACAGATACAATGTAGCGAACTATACGACGAGAAGAGAGAGGTACAGTGGGGGAAAAAGTATTTAGTCAGCCACCAATTGTGCAAGTTCTCCCACTTAAAAAGATGAGAGAGACCTGTAATTGACATCATAGGTAGACCTCAACTATGAGAGAGAAAATGAGAAACAAATCCTGAAAATCACATTGTCTGATTTTTAAAGAATTTATTTGCAAATTATGGTGGAAAATAAGTATTTGGTCAAGATTTCTGGCTCTCACAGACCTGTAACTTCTTCTTTAAGAGGCTCCTCTGTCCTCCACTCATTACCTGTAGTAATGGCACCTGTTTGAACTTGTTATCAGTATAAAAGGCACCTGTCCACAACCTCAAACAGGTGAATATATTTAAAGTTTACTGAGTATTAAAGAGGTTCTCTGGGCTTTTAATATTGATGACTCAGGATAGGTCATCAATATCAGATAGGCGGGGGTCTGACACCCCACACCCCGCCAATCAGCTGTACGAGGAGATGGCGCCCGCACTGTGCACGTGCCGTCTCCCTTCTCTCTTCCTGTCTAAGGGACTGTAGCAGCGGACAGGAAGAGAAAAGGTAGACGGCATGTGTGTACTGCACGCGCCATCTCCTCATACAGCTGATCGGCGGGAGTGCCGCGTGTCGGGTGTCAGACTCCCGCCAATCTGATATTGATGACCTATCCTGAGGATCGGTCATCAATATGAAAAAGCCTGGAGAACCTCTTCAATACAATTAAAAATAGGACAACTAAAAATAAAAAGAAGATAATGAAAAGTACAATAAAATATGTATGAAGTGCAGCCGTGCAGCATAAATTACCACCCACTGTGATAAAGAATTTGTTAGTATGGCTTGTACTATATGTGTATACCCACTGGCCTAAATAACCTTTATATATAGAAGATAAATGGAGAGTGATACTGCATAAACTAGAATACTGTATTCATGGATGAAAAAAATGTTACATTTCTTGGCTACTGAGGAAGTGGACAGGAGTCCTGAAATGCGTGTATGCAGTATATACCCTCACTTATTCAGGCCAGTGGTTACAGATACAGCACATTGTGTACCAGTCAACTGTTTGTCACAGCGGGTGGTAATTTATGCTGCAGGACCCGCAGCTATTAGTTTATTACTGGACTAGATACAAATAGGACAATCAGAAAACGTGAAATATTTTACTGTACTTTTCACTGTCTCATTTTTATTTTAAATTGTATTAATACCTTGTTAACTTTAAAGGAGTAGTCCCATGTGGGACATTGGGGTCATTGGCGTCATATCATTCTTGGGACCCGCAGCTGTCTGTAGAACAGAGTCAGCAAAGTGTCTGAGGGCGCACCGTGCATGCGCGGCTGGCCTCCATTCATTTCTATGGGACTGCTGAAAATGGAACTGGCTCAGCTATTTCTATAAGCCCCATAGAAGTGCATGTTCAGTGCACCCTCCGGCACTTTGCAGGGTCTGCTCTAGAGATAGATGTGGGTGCCAGAGGTGGGACCCACACATATCAGATATTGGGGGCATATCCTAGCAATAGGACCCCAATGTCCCACATGGGACTACACCTTCTGTCCTGGGAGAGTCTGCTAGATTATATATAATTCATTTTGCTTTGCTAGTTTTGTGAGTACCTGAATTAAGCAGTGTACTCAGGATAAATAGGTAGGCACGTATCATGCCTCAAAAAATACTAAGAGCTACAGCATGTGTGTTTTTCAAAAGAAGCCAGAGAGACAAAATACATTAATGAAAATGCAAGGAGCAGTAGAATGGTTGTGTGTCCTGTATTTCATATTTCCCATAGACCTTCAGCTAACTTCGGCGCTGGTGTTTTTATCACAAACAACACACCAAACAATTAAAAAGTACAGAAAAACCACAGCAAAACCTGTGTGTGAAAGCACCCTTAAGAGTACTAACACACATGAATTTGGCTCTGGTATTATTTTACCTATAAAAACACCAGAAAAGGGGCTTGCATGTTTGTTTGTTTTTTGTGGTTTTTTTTGCATCTGCTTTTTTGCTGCTGTTTTTGTACCTTTTTTTCTGCAGTTTTTTGCAGACAGTGAATCTTAAAGGGGTATTCCGAGATTCTGATATTGATGACCTGTTCTCAGGATAGGTCATCAACAGTGGCGTAGCTATAGGGGTCGCAGCGGTCGCAGTTGCGACCGGGCCCCTAAGCCAGGGGGGCCCCGAGGGCCCCCCTTGCCACTTGCAGGGCCGCACCGCCAATTAGTCAGGTGCGGCGCAGCCCTGCACATAGTTGCAGGCGGCGGCGGGGCAGAGGGAGATGAGCGCTTCCATTGTGGAAGCACTCATCTCCATAGTCATCTGTATCGCCGTCCTCAGTATCTGTATCGTGCGGGGCAGGGGAGGGAGAGGCGTCTCCCCTGCCCGTTCCTCTGATAGGCTGCAGGCACTAGGCCTGCAGTCTATCAGAGGCCGGCTCAGGCGGCGCGATGACGTCATTGCGCCGCCTGAGCCTTACAGCGCGGGACACAGGCCGGAAGAGGCCTGCATCGCATCGCTGCCAGCTCCATGGAGGTAAGTATAAGTGTTTTTTTTTTTTTTTATTGTTGTAGTCTTGGACCGGAGGGAGCTCTATTGGGGGCACATGGGGGCATTTTTACTGGCACATGGGGGGGCACTGGGGGCATTTGTACCGGCAGATAGGGGCACTGGGGCAATTTTCCTGCACTGGGGGCATTATTACAGGCACTGGGGGAATTTTTACTGGCACATGGGGGCACTGGGGGCATTTTTGGGGGCATTTTTACTGGCACTGGGGGCATTATTACAGGCACTGGGCCCATTTTTACTGGCACTGGGGGCATTATTACAGGCACTGGGGCCATTTTTACTGGCACATGGGGGCGCTGGGGGCATTTGTTACTGGCACATGGGGGCACTGGGGGCATTTCTTAATGGCATGGGAGCACTGGGGGCATTTTTACTGGCACTGGGGGCTTTTTTACTGGCACATGGGGGCACTGGGGGCATTTTTACTGGCACTGAGGGCATTTCTTAATGGCACGGGAGCACTGGGGGCATTTTTACTGGCACATGGGGGCACTGGGGGCTCAGTTATTTCAGGGGGAAAGTTATGTTCACACTATTACGGGACACTATTTGCTGGGCGCACTTATTTTAGGACACTGTGTGCCAATAATTATTGAAGGGCACTATCTGTGTGGTACTAGTGGCACAGTACTGGGGGTGGTAGGATGATTTGTCCAGAAGACGGGAGGATGATGGAAAAGTAGTAAACTAAGATTTTTTTCTGTCTAAATGCAGAGATGAGAAATGGCTGAAAAATGGCGTCTGGTCTGAAAGGAGAAGATGAGGAAAGAGAAGATCTACATCCGAGGAGAAGTCACTGGATGTAAGAGGTATGGGGTGCTGTATTATACTGGATGTACGAGGTATGAGGCGCAGTATTAGGCTACATTCACACGAACATTATGTTTTGCAGTCTGCAAATTGCGGATCCGCAAAAAAAGGATGATGTTCCGTATGGCATCCGTTTTTTTTTTTGCAGATCCACTGTAACAATGCCTATCCTTGTCCGCAAAATGGACAAAAATAGGAATGAACATACAGATGCGGACAGCACACACATAAACACACATTTAAGGGAATGGGTCCGCATCTGAGCCGCAAAATATGCAGATCGGAGGCTGCAAAAACAACTGTGGTGTGACTGTAGCCTTACCCTGTATGTTCTGTAGGGATATACGTAATGTTAGGAGGGAAAAGGTTAGGGTGAGAATTTGGCATGGGGGGGGGTCAGTTTTTGACTTGGCTGGCAGAAAAGCTAGGTGCACCAGCGCTGGGGGGGGCCCAAGCTGAACTCTTGCACCAGGGCCCATGAGCCTTTAGCTATGCCCCTGGTCATCAATATCACATCAGTGGGAGTCTGACGTCAGGACCCCCGCTGATCAGCTGTTTGAGGAGGCTGTGGCTCTTCAGTGATCACTGCGGCCTCTTCACAGCTTACCAAGCACAGTGCCATCCATTGGACAGCGCTGTGTTTGGTATTGTAGTTCAGCCCCATTCACTTGATTGGAATTTAGCTGCGCTTAGTCTATGTGACCGATGAACATGACATCACTGGTCCCTTGAAACAGCTGATCAACAGAGTTACTGGATGTCAGACTCTCACCAATCTGATGACCTATCCTGAGGATCGATCATCAATTTCAGAATTAGAGATGAGAAAAGTATTAAAAAATCAATTTTGCTGCTTTGCCAAATTTTACAAAAAATAGATAAAAATACAGATTTAAAAAAGTGCTACATGCAGGACTTTTTTTTCCATCTAAAAAAAAACGGATCTCAGACAGAAATGGCTCAAACAAATGCCAAATGTGTAACAGGATCCTTTTTTTTAAGGATTCTGTTATTTTGTTTCTGTTCTTCTGACGGATCAGAAGAATGGAAAATGAAACATGTCCTATTTTTTTCGGTTTTGCAGCCAAAAAACGGATGCAATACGGACGTCATCCGCTTTTTTTGCGGATCAGTGTTTTACAGACCGCAAAATACACATGGTTCTACATCCTGATGCTGCTGTGCACCGCTCTCCCATCTCATGTGGATGACAGGCAGAATGTAGTCACTGGCTGATGCCCAGCGCTGAGCCAGAAATACGAGGTAAGCTGTACAGGAGACAGCTTGTCTGGCTGCAGGAGCGCCGCTCCAACCACCAGATCTTAATATATGGAAGCTATTATAATAACTGGCAATCCACGAGCCTACGGTTTTAACTAGCGACATGCCAATACTAGTGCAGGTCGATCTGATATTGATGACCTATTCTGAGGCAGGTACAGGCATTCTGCTTCCCCTGTGTATACTGGTTGTTTCTAGCAATAAGTAAACGCAACGTGACCGAGTAACATGGTGTGCTGTGATCTTCCAGGGTTTACCAGCCACACGTGAAACGCTAATGACATCAACCATGATTTCTATGACGTGCCCTGTAAATGTGAGCCTGTAAACAGATTAATAACTTGTAATGGCTCATGGAGCGTGACCCTGGCCTTACCTGCCCCTCTGCCAGTGCTCTGCTTTTTTCAACCTCAAATATTAATAAAATATGAATTTTTATTATTCATTTTTTACTCAAAATACTGAGCTAAGCTATGAATCTAATATCTGTCACACCATTTTGGAGAGTGTCTATGACTTTTTGATCACTTTTTGATCACATTCATATGTCATTCACCACATGGGCTAAATATTTTTCCATTTTGATAGTTTGGACATGTTGGGACACAAAAAAGTCTATGATGTTTAATTTTTATTGTTTATTTATTTTCATTTTTTGGGAAAAGGGGTGATTTGAATTTTTTTCTTATATTTTTGAAAACCTGTTTGTTTGTTTTTTTACATTTTTTAGGCCCCAAGGGGACTCCAACATGCAATCATAAGACATGAGCCTCAGATGTCTGCCATGTGAAACAGAAGCTGCCCCACAGCTATGACGCTCTCTCCATCTTTAAAGACCTGGCATCCACCAGACAGTATATGTATGGCAGATATCAGGAAGGGATTAATAACCTGTATAACCCTTCAGTATCTGCAGATTCAGGAGGAATTTTGAACCGTTCCTTCCTGCAAGTGTGTTTCAGTTCATCAATATTTCTGGGATGCCTTGCATACACATCCCTTTTCAGATCATGTCACAGCCCCTTCTTGGGGCGTCAGGACTCACTGACCAAAACACAAATCATCTTTTTTTTTTCATCTGTTATTAAAGGGGTTATCGAACACCTATAATGCCCCCCAAAGTACCCGGGCACCTCATACAGGTTATACATACCCTTCTCCCCGGAACCCACGTCACTCCTGATGCCCACACAGTCTCCGATGCATCTCCGACATGGGTGACCCTAGGGAGGCTTGTCCCCGTTGTGGCCTGCTATTGGCTGCAACCCCCCACCCTGTCTCCAGATCGGGAGATGCAGCGGCAGCCGTACAGGCATCAGGTAAGTATAACATGTATGAGGTGCCTGGGCATTTTGGGGGGCATCATAGGGGTTGGATAACCCCTTTAATTTGATTTATTTGTGTGCTGTGGGTCATTGTCTTGTTGCATTGCTCAACCTCCCTTCAGCTGGAAGTGTGGACTGCTCCCTTTACGGTCTACTGTAAAATATTATGATACATCTTAGAATTCATTGTTTCCTCATTGATCGCGAGGTGTCCAGGCCTAGAGGCAGCAAAGCATCTCCAAGCCATGATGTCCCCTCCACCATGCTTCACAGTTGACATGAGGTTTTGGTGCAAGGTGTTATTTGTCCTCCAAATACAGCATTATCGAAGGACACCATGAAGGAAGCTGGTGCTGTCAAAAAAATATTACCCAAGACTCCATCAGTCCTATAGAAATTAATGGAGCTGTGGACCGACATGCACACTACAGCACCATTCAGAGAGGGGACTTGGGGAACATCTGTTCTTAGGATCTCTGGGGTCTAATCCATCTAATCTTTGTCACCTATCCTGTATGTAGCAGCAATACAAGTTGAGAGCAGCACCAATATGGCCTCCAATAACGACCTCACAAATGCAGCAGCACGTCCAGGACCAATGATTCTCTTACTCCTCAGTATAATCCACAATTCATACAGGACGGCAGCATTATCTTGAAAAAGGCCCTACCTTTTATTACGCAGGGTCCATAAAAATGTACAAACAGGTGTGGCCACCGAAAGTGCCCGTGCAACGTTTCGGATAATCCATAGCCTTTATCAAGCAGGTGACAAATACTGTATGTAGGTGACAAATACTTTTTATGAGGTAACCCATTTAAGTTGACTGATCCACTTTCACAAAATAGTATAACTTATGTGAGTCAGAGAAAGTATCGGATATGTGTGACATAGAGAATAAGGCATAACTGGCAGCTTAGTGGATGCGCACTTTCAGGGGGGCATGTCCTTTCTACTGCAGCTGGTGGCAGTTGAAGCATGGAACTGAGCATGTGCTTCCATCTCAGTGACTAGGACAGAGAAATTAGAAAAAGAGCAAACATCAGGTGGCGCTATACAGATAGATTTCAGTGAATAACTCAGTGGCTATACTAAATTTTTAATTGCATGCAATTACAAAAGTATTCAGATCCAGGTGCTGGTTTGAAAAATAGAGAATATTTTTCATGGATCAACCCCTTCAATCCTGTATTTACCTTTAATTTAACATAAAGCTAAAAGAGAGTCATTGTGATATTAATTCAATGGCGCATAAGGGCAGAGAACGTAGGAAATTGTCACACCCATCAGTCAAAATTCATTGACACGTGTGGTCACCTGCATGCAGGGGGTCACCCAAATGACAGCAGGTAGTGTCATATCAATATATAGGGCCCAATAGCAAAACGTAGTATGGATCCCTCTGTCCCATCCTGTTTCCCAGTACAAGTGTGTCAATTACTCTCAGACAATGCAGAACGCAATTCTGAAATACCCCAGATTTTGGCTAAATTTACTTTTTTTTATTAGGTGAAATTTTAATGTGGCACCTGCTCCATCTACTGTATATTGTCACTTCTTAAAGAATCCTACAGCTTTATGTACTGTATTTAGTGATGACCGTCAATGGAGATAGACTGGACAACTGCTACAGGGCCCGGTGGAGGGGGCCCAAGTGCTGAACTCCTTGTTCGGTCTCTTTCTGATGTAAAAACACTGTATTTACTTCCTACAGCCACCACTAGGGGGAGCTCAGGCTAAACAGATGATTACAGTAATTTTATGAATTCCAATGCACTGAGCTCCCCCTAGTGGTGGCTGCAGGCAGTCAGCTTTGTAATGGAAGGAAACAAGATTTATCAATGTATTTATGGCAGTTGTCTGATGTAAATACATTGACATATAAGGTGGTGAAAATGAGCACCATATTTATGAAGCACCTGTTCCATTTTACTGACAAAGAAGTCAGATAAAGTGGGTGAGGCCTGGTGTGACTTTTTCATTACATTTTATTTTAAATTAAAATTTATTTCACCTAATAAAAAAAAGTAAATTTACCAGAAATTTGGGGTATTTCAATTTGCATTCTGCATTGCTTGAGAGTCATTGTCACACTTATACTGTGAAACAAGGATGGTGCAGAGGGGCCCATACTAAGTTTTGCTATGGGGCCCTATGAGATTTGTGTACACTCCTGACTGTATGATTTAGTGCAGGAATGCCAAAACTGTGGCCCTCCAGCTGTTATAAAATTACAACTCCCAGTATACTTGGACAGCCTACAGCTATGAGGGCATGCTGGGAATTGTAGTTTTGCAACAGCTGGAGGGCCGCAGGTTGAGTATCCCTGATTTAGTGAGTGCTGTGATTGCTGTTAGTAGGAAGTCTCTGATAGAAATACGTCTAGCATAGCACTATCTTAATTGTCAGCACTATTTACTGCACTGTCTTCTCTTCATTCAGTCACTAAGTAATTGGGAAGCGTTCGGCCGGTGAACTCCACTCTAAGGTCCAGTTGGCAGCAATGAGTTGTCAATAAACTTGCTATCACTAATTAATGTAATGCGATTTTTTTTGGGTTACAGTAACAGGATGAAAAGTCTATAGTGAGTGAAATCAAATATTAATGCAATGGAGTGAATGTTTTGTGCTGACCTCACATATAGACAATGGAAAAGCATCTTTTCAGCGTATTTGTATCCCTTTCTATTGGTGCTGACCAGACACACTCTGTGATATACAACATTACCGAGCAAACACAGAGTCAGTGAAAGTTGAGAGACTTTTGGGAATCTTTTATTCAGAATTAGGCTCCTGAAAATAAACTTATGAAAGGATATAAATGCAAAAGTATAAAAGATAAAAGTAAATATACATTTTATGAAAATATCTCGTCAAAAGTAAATACAAGACAAAATGTTGGAGGTGCTGTACAGTTACAGTAAATACAAGATCGCAAATAGTATATGAACAAGATATGGAAAAACAAACAAGCAAAACTATTAAAGGGGTTCTGTAGTTGTTTAAAACTTATGATCTATCCCCTGCCTTCTCAAACAGCTGATCGGCAGGGATTCCGGGTGGGGGACCCCCGCCGATCAGATGCTAATGATCTATCCAGAGGATAGATGATCAGTTTTAAACAACTGCAGAACCCCTTTAAAGGGGTTTTAAAGTTATAAAAAGTTTTCTCCTATCCACAACTTGTTTTTGGCTATCTCCAGCAGTTCCGTAGAGAATGAATGGAGCGGCAGCATGCATGGGCAACCTGGTGCTTTATTTTATTTATTTCTGGAGTATGTGACCACCATCCTTGTAATCGATGGGTGCCTCAGTGGTTGCCCCCTCCCCCTATTTTAATATCTATCTCCTACATTGTAGATAGGGAATAACTTCATCTAACCTGAAAACTAGAAATGAGCAAATCATTCAAAATTCGCTTCGCCGAATATTCGTCGAACATTTTATAAGATTCGTATATTCTACGAATCTATTCGGCGAATGTGCGTACAAATCATACATTATTATGTTGCGTTTTGCGAACATTCGCGCACTAATAACGAACGTTTAGTTTTAAAAGGTACGCAACTTCTTTGAACATGTACGCATGAGCATACAAATTGCGTACAAATCCTCAGCGTACTATTGTCTAGCGATTGCGTAATACGCAGGCACGCACAACGCTAGGCAAACAGTAAAAGTTTGCTAATTACTTGAATTCGTATGCAACAGCGTATATAGTAACTTATACGTAGCATTAGCGTACAATTTATCGGACAAGAGCGTTGCGAATGCGTAGAAAGCCTTAGGAAAATATTTTCTAATCTAACGGAGCGAATCTCAAAAAAGTCGGATTCGCTTCACAGCTGAAAATTTCCAAGATTCGATACGAATCTACGAAGCGGCAAATAGATTCGCTCATCTCTACTGAAAACCCCTTTAACACTATTTCTTGTTTGTATCTTGTTCATATACTATTTGTTATCTTGCATGTACTATAACTGTACAGCATTTCCCCTATCTTTTGATTTTGCCGCTCCATTCATTCTAGGGGTACAGGGCTTCCTCTGGCGATTGTTAGGGTCTCAGTGGTTGGTTTCCCCTTTGAAATCTAATAGTTATCCCGTATCCTCTGGATAGGAGATAACTTAATCTTCTTTGACTACACCTTTAAGGACATTTTACATGGGCCAATGATCAATCGAATAAACATTCATATAAATGCTCATTCCCAAACATCGCCTAATGTAAACATAGTCCAATTTGCCAACAATCTGCAGAAATGCTCATTTGTCAGCTGATCAGATGATTTCTTGGCAGCACATTACTCTATGTAAACTGGAAATGTGCTGCTAAGCTTGCTAACAAATACAAACTGAGTGGGGATAAACAATTGTATTAACACTTTCGCTACCAGCGGCATACATGTATGGCACTGGTGGGGTGTTTAAACATGGCACCTACTCGCGCATGAAATGGGCGCCATGGCCGACGAATCTCTGCTGTTTCAAACAGCAGAGGCCTGTGGGTAATGTCTGCGACAGGTAATAATGCCTATTGCGGACATTACAGCCTTTATATGCCGTGTTTAAGTGTGATCACAACATCTAAAGAGTGAAAAATACGGAAGCCGGGTTAAAACCGGCATCCCTGTACGGCGATCAGAGATGCTGGTCATTATTTCTAGTAAGCTGGGTCTCTCTGAAGAGACCCAGCATATTAGAGCTGCAGTTCTTATGTTGGCCAGCAAGCAACAGGGCAACATAGATCAAAATTAGAGAATTACAATACTCCTTATGGGAGTATAGTAATATTCTCTAAAAAAACAAAACAAACTACTGAACATTATACCTACAAATAGGGCTGTATAATGCCACAACAAGACACAATAACTATATACCAAATAATCAATCTTTATTAAAATTAAAAAGCACTCAATAAAAATAGAGGAGTCCACATAGACAAGAGAACAAAAAATATAATAAAAACGGCAAAAAGCCCCACTAGTGGAGGACTACACGATTGTGTGTATATTTGAGTAAATTTACTCTAATAGAGGCCTTAACCTAAGTCTATACATTTCCTGGCAGGTCATAACACATAAATAGCCATAATGAACGGTTGCCTCAAATAAAAAAAAAAATAGCTCTAAAATACACATATACTCATGTATACAGGTAACCACATACACGGTTTACCAAAAAAAGAGCTCAAAGGAAAGGCTAACCAACAGATTAAAAATAATGGCTCCACATGTTACCACAAAATAGCGGGATGACCGCCAAAATACCGCAAGTGTAGTCCTCCACTCACCCGACGCGTTTCGCCGAATGGCTTCGTCCGGGATGACAAGAAGAAGCTTCTTCTTGTCATCCCAGACGAAGCCATTCGGCGAAACGCGTCGGGTGAGTGGAGGACTACACTTGCGGTATTTTGGCGGTCATCCCGCTATTTTGTGGTAACATGTGGAGCCATTATTTTTAATCTGTTGGTTAGCCTTTCCTTTGAGCTCTTTTTTTGGTAAACCGTGTATGTGGTTACCTGTATACATGAGTATATGTGTATTTTAGAGCTATTTTTTATTTTTTTTTATTTTTTTTTATTTGAGGCAACCGTTCATTATGGCTATTTATGTGTTATGACCTGCCAGGAAATGTATAGACTTAGGTTAAGGCCTCTATTAGAGTAAATTTACTCAAATATACACACAATCGTGTAGTCCTCCACTAGTGGGGCTTTTTGCCGTTTTTATTATATTTTTTGTTCTCTTGTCTATGTGGACTCCTCTATTTTTATTGAGTGCTTTTTAATTTTAATAAAGATTGATTATTTGGTATATAGTTATTGTGTCTTGTTGTGGCATTATACAGCCCTATTTGTAGGTATTATGTTAATTGTTTGGGCTGTGCCTGAGTTATAGGCTGAATCTTTAGGAATTAAACTACTGAACATTGTAGCCTCCTAGATGGGCTGCGAAAAAAAAAGTAAAAAAATATATATATAAAAATATAAAAATTAAAATCACCCCCTTTCATTACAGATGCAGCAATATCTAATATGTCTATTTTTCTTTTTTTTCCCCTATTTTTTACAATTTTATATGACAAAGGGGAACTTTTTTATTTAAATCTTTAAAATAAAACACTTTTTTTTTTACTTAATGATATATACCCTCCCCCCTGCTTAATGATGGACAGCTCTAGACCGGAGGGTCTAGCGCTGAAATCCAACTCCTGCGCACTGACCCGTTGTATGGCGCGTGTGCACTATGCTTGCAGCGCCGAACTCTGCAAGCCCTTTCTCTGTAGTGCGCACACGCTGTCACTTCACTGAACCCGGAAGCGACGGCGTGTTCAGCTACACAGTGCTGTCCATCATTAAGCAGGGGGGAGGGTTTATATCATGCAGGGCGGTGTTAGGGCGTCGCAGATGCGGTGCTCAGACGAGAAGAACACGCCTCCTGGTGCTCCGATGCTTCCTTAGCATATTTTTAAAAGTGCATTTTCCAGGCTAATGGCTGATTCCTTCAGGGAAATAAAGGTATGTTTAGGGAAAGGATTAATAGCCCTATGTGCCTATATATCTAATGCTATATGTTGAAAACTAGTGACAGAGCCTCTGTAAAGGGAGTCTGTCACCAGGAAATTCAATGATAAACCAAAACACAACCCCTTGTGGGACTAGCTCAGCTGAATGTAATAATACCTTTCACTTCGCCATCTGTTGATTCATTCAAAAAGTACTTTTAATACATATGTATATGAGTCTTTAAGTGCACCAAAGGTAGACCTATATCACTCAGTGCACCTGTCACGGGGAGCCGGCGGCGTGCTTCCTCCGTACAGCGCCGCCAGACTCCCACTGTTGTTCAGGAGCGAGGACGAGATGTGCGACCTCGTCTCCATGACAGCAGGGGCGGGGGGGACCCGGTGCGCGTTCGGTCTCTGCGTGGCCGGCGTCCTCCCCATCTCCTTGATGACAGGCAGGAGGAGCTTCAGCTATGAATATGTGTGCTATCGGTCACGTGATACTGGCCACATCACGTGACCTACCTCTGAGTACTGGCAAGGAAGCCATCACTTTTGGAGTTAGGTCATGTGACGCCACCTCGTCACATGACCTACTTGGAGCCCTATTTAAACAGGCAGCCTGCCAGCCACAGGTTGCCTGAGATTGTTCTATACCTCCAGTGCTAGTGCTTGCTAATACTTATTGTGACTACTGTGTTTTGGACTTCGGCTGTGTATTTTTGACCTTGCTTTTGCTCTCTGCCCTGGTTTTGACGTGACTTCCAGGTATGACTTTTGGCTTGCTGACCCTCCGATATTGTGTTTGTGTTCTGTCTTTGTTTGTTGTATTTTCCTCCTTTTTCCCTTCCCTTTACGCCCCAGCACTTATTCAGGCTAGGGATTGTCGTCCAGTTACGCGCCGTTGCATAGGACGGGCCGTGTAAGTTGAGGCTCAAGACAGTGCTCACTACTCCCCATACGTGACAGAATCTCAGGCCATACCAAATGGAGCCGTTGTGAGTTCTCACGGACCAGATGCACAATATGGCTCAGATGATACAGGATCTGGCCGAGAGACTCCAACATCAGGAGTAGCTACAGACTGTACCTGCAGCTGTTCACTCCATGCAAAACACCAATCTTGAACCCCACGTTAAATTACCTGATTGTTTTTTGGGGGACCGAAAAACCTTCAGATCTTTTAAGGAGAGTTGTAAACTCTATTTCCGTCTGCGTCCTCACTCCTTGGATTCTGAGCAGCAGAGGGTCGGAATAATTATCTCTTTACTGCAAGGAGATCCGCAGGAGTGGGCTTTTTCGCTGCCGTCTGACTCTCCTTGTTTATTGTCTGTGGAGGCATTTTTTCAGGCTTTAGGTCTTCTTTTTGAAGAACCTGATATGGCCACGGTTGCTGAAAACCAGCTTAGAATTCTCCGTCAGGGTAACCGTCCAGTTTAGGATTATTGTGCTGAGTTTCGTAAATGGTGCGTGTCCTCAGAATGGAACAATTCTGCGTTGAGAAGTCAGTTTAGGGTGGGACTATCTGATCACTTGTTAGCTATCCCTCCCCGGATACCCTAGAAGTGACCATGACTTTAGCTATCAGACTTGACCGATGGTTTCAGGAGAGACAGAAGGAACGTCCGACCACCCCTCAAGTGGTCGTTCCGCCCGATGTTCCTCTTCAGAGACCTCCTACTGCCGAAATCCTGGAGGAGCCCATGCAACTGGGATTAACGATGAGGGATCAGAGACGCTTGAAGGGAGCTTGTTTTTACTGCGGTGAGATGGACCATTGGCTCCAGCAGTGCCCGAGACTTCCTCCTTCAAAGAAATGTTTCCTGAGGAGTAAGGTATCTCCCAAGGTGGTATGAAAGAAATTTCTGTTACCTATTACTATTTCGTATTACTTGTGTAAGGGTTCAGGTGAAGCGTTCGTTGATTCCGGATCTGCATCTAATTTTATTGACTATAATTTTGCTCAATCTTTGGGAGTGCCTATAATTCCTTTAAGAAGTGTTATTCAAATTATTGCTCTAGATTCCACCCCTCTTAGTAATGGGAGGGTAGAGTTTTGTACTCCTGATGTTACCCTAACTGTAGGAGTATCTCATTGCGAGGTTTGTTCGTTTCTTGTTTTAAAAAAACGTACCTGCTGATCTTGTCCTAGGTATACCTTGGTTACCTAGGACCACAATCCTGTAATCAATTGGTCATCAGGTGAATTGGAGAAATGGGGGTCTAATTGTGATAAATGTTGCAAGTCAGTACTGCAGTACTGCACTACTGTGGAGTCACTGATCCTTCCGGAATATATCAGAGACTTCTCAGATGTATTTTCCTTGTCTGAGACTGACTTCCTTCCTCCCCATCGGCCGTATGATTGTTCTATTGATCTCATTAAAGGGTCCAAATATCCCAAGGGCCATATCTATAACCTTTCTGCCCCAGAGCGTCAGGCTATGAGGGAATACCTTAAAGAGGGTCTGGCTAAGGGTCATATCAGGCCCTCAGTATCACCAATGGGGGCAGATTTTTTTCTTTGTCAGCAAGAAGGATGGAGGGTTAAGGCCTTGCATTGATTATAGGGAATTGAACAAAATCACTGTTAAAAACAGATATCCTCTGCCCCTTATTCCAGATTTATTGAACCAGGTTCAAGGAACCTGCTGGTTCTCAAAACTAGATTTAAAAGGGGCCTATAACCTGATTAGGATTAAGGAGGGCGATGAGTGGAAAACAGCCTTCAATACCTCAGAGGGTCACTGAGTACCAAGTGATGCCTTTCGGGTTAAGTAATGCACCAGCTGTTTTTCAAAATTTTGTAAATGATATTTTTAGGCCATTTATTGGTAGATTCCTGATCGTCTATATTGATGACATCTTCATTGTTTCGGCTGATTGGGAGTCACATGTCTCTCACACTAGACAGGTATTGGAGGTGTTACGCAAAAATCAATTATTTGTAAAAGGGGAGAAGTGTATTTTTGGTGTCCAAGAGGTGGCTTTTCTAGGTTATATCCTTACCCCATTTTCTTTTAAGATGGACCCTGCAAAGGTGCAGGCCATCCTAGATTGGGTGGAACCTTCCTCCCTAAAGGTGCTTCAACGCTTTCTGGGATTTGCTAATTTTTACCGTAAATTTATTTAAAAAATTTTGGTAGTGGCCAAGCCTATTACGGATTTGACTCGTAAGGGAGCAGATCTGGTCAATTGGTCCCCGGCTGCTACTGAGGTGTTTGAATCACTTAAAAGGTTATTAATGTAACATAGTAACATAGTTTGTAAGGCCGAAAAAAGACATCTGTCCATCCAGTTCAGCCTGTTTTCCTACAAGTTGATCCAGGGGAAGGCAAAAAAAACCCTGTGAGGTAGAAGCCAATTTTCCTCACTTTAGGGGGAAAAATTCCTTCCCGACTCCAGTCAGGCAAACAGAATAACTCCCTGGATCAACGACCCATCTCTAGTAACTATAACCTGTAATATTATTACCCTCCAGAAATACATCCAGGCCCTTCTTGAACTCTCTTAGTGAACTTACCATCACCACCTCCTCAGGCAGAGAGTTCCATAGTCTCACTGCTCTTACCGTAAAGAATCCTCTTCTATGTTTATGTACAAACCTTCTTTCCTCCAGACGCAGAGGATGTCCCCTCGTCACAGTCACAGTCCTCGGGATAAATAGATGATGGGAGAGATCTCTGTACTGACCTCTGATATATTTATACATAGTTATTAGATCTCCCCTCAGTCGTCTTTTTTCTAAAGTGAATAACCCTAAATTTTGATAATCTTTCTGGGTACTGTAGTCCACCCATTCCAGTTATTACTTTAGTTGCCCTCCTCTGAACCCTCTCCAGCTCTGCTATGTCTGCCTTGTTCACAGGAGCCCAGAACTGTACACAGTACTCCATATGTGGTCTGACTAGTGATTTGTAAAGTGGCAGGACTATGTTCTCATCACGGGCATCTATGCCTCTTTTGATGCAACCCATTATCTTATTGGCCTTGGCAGCAGCTGTCTGACACTGGTTTCTGCAGCTTAGTTTGCTGTTCACTAAAATTCCTAGGTCCTTTTCCATGTCAGAATTACCCAATGCTTTACCATTTAGTATGTACTGGTGACTTGCATTATTCCTTCCCATATGCATAACCTTACATTTGTCAGTGTTAAACCTCATCTGCCACTTTTCTGCCCAAGCCTCCAGTCTATCCAGATCCTGCTGTAGCAGTGCACTGTCCTCCTCTGTGTTAATTACTTTACACAGTTTAGTGTCATCTGCAAAAATTGATATTTTACTGTGCAAGCTTTCTACAAGATCATTAATAAATATATTGAAGAGAATAGGACCCAATACAGACCCCTGTGGTACCCCACTAGTGACAGTGACCCAATCTGAGTATGTACCGTTAATAACTAGAGATGAGCGAGTAGTGAAATATTCGAAAGTTCGAAATTCGATTCGAATAGACTGCGAAATTCGACTATTCGACCGGATATCGAATCCCATTAAAGTCTATGGGAAAAAAATGCTCGCCACTTGGAAATCTCAATTCGACCACTTGGAGGTCACCAAGTCCACCCTGGAACCTCAGAAAAGGATGCCAACACTGCTGGAATGCAACTGGGACAGCAGGGGAAGCATGTCTGGGTGCATATAACGCGCCCAAGTCGCACTATTACGCCACTATCACAGCCTCTCAACAATACACTCCAAACACAATCTAACCTCTCTGTAAAGTGAGACCATACAAGGAAACCTTCTTTCCTCAACATTGCCATGGACCCCAAGCCAAACTAGACAAAAAAGAAGATAAAATTCTGCACCCCTTAAAATCACGTTGCCTATGACAACCACAGATGGCATAGGCAAGGGGAAAGCAAATAGACCCCACCCTA
>ONZH01012286.1:0-33059 GCA_900303285.1 Rhinella marina
AAACAATTTTTCCAGAGGTCCACCTACAGGCCTTCTTCTCCAGACATTTTCCAGAGGTCCACCTACAGGCCCTTCTCTCCAAACAATTTTTCCGAGGTCCACCTACAGGCCCTCTCTCCAAACAGTTTACATCTTTTTCCTATCTTTCTCTCTCTCCAAACTAATTTTCCGGATAGCTGCCATATACGGTATTAAACTGAGAAGAATACATAGAACACATGCCACACTTGATCGAGCTCATAATTTACGACTGTCCCGGTTGATGCTAAATTTTTAAGTTGGGGTCCTACGTCGTCATTCTAAGTGCTGTCAGGCTGACGCTTATTAAAATGAACAAAGCCTGGATTTCACCGGAATTCAAATCTCCTCCGGGGGAAAGCAGCTAAAGTTTTAAATAACTTATGTATCCGATTCCTCTTCTCTACTCCTCCTACTCCTCCTCCTTGTCGTCTTTGCCTAACGCTGACCAAAAAAATGCCATTTTTTAGAGGTCCCATTGGCACTCTTTTACCCCAATTTTTCCGGAGGTCCACCTACAGGCCCTCTCTCCAAACAATTTTTCCGGAGGTCCACCTACAGGCCCTCTCTCCAAACAATTTTTCCAGAGGTCCACCTACAGGCCCTCTCTCCAAACAATTTTTCCAGAGGTCCACCTACAGGCCCTCTCTCCAAACAATTTTTCCAGAGGTCCACCTACAGGCCCTCTCTCCAAACAATTTTTCCAGAGCTCCACCTACAGGCCTTCTCTCCAAACAATTTTTCCAGAGGTCCACCTACAGGCCATCTCTCCAAACAATTTTTCCAGAGATGCACCTACAGGCCCTCTCTCCAAACAATTTTTCCAGAGGTGGACCTACAGGCCCTCTCTCCAAACAATTTTTCCAGAGGTGCACCTACAGGCCCTCTCTCCAAACAATTTTTCCAGAGGTGCACCTACAGGCCCTCTCTCCAAACAATTTTTCCGGAGGTCCACCTACAGGCCCTCTCTCCAAACAATTTTTCCAGAGGTCCACCTACAGGCCCTCTCTCCAAACAGTTTACATCTTTTTCCTATCTTTCTCTCTCTCCAAACTAATTTTCCGGATAGCTGCCATATACGGTATTAAACTGAGAAGAATACATAGAACACATGCCACACTTGATCGAGCTCATAATTTACGACTGTCCCGGTTGATGCTAAATTTTTAAGTTGGGGTCCTGCGTCGTCATTCTAACTACATCCGGTTGTTGTCACCACCACACACGCTAGCCCAGGGGGCACTCCTCTGGCTCTTCCAGCTCAACCTCCTTCCCCCCAGCCTGCCCCCCACCTACAGGCCCTCTCTCCAAACAATTTACTCGGGTAGGGGATGTATTAGATATTGTACTGATTTTTTTTTGGTTCTTCTTTTAATTGCCTCCTGCAATTGACGGGAATCGAACCCGGGTCAACTGCTTGGGAAGCAGCTATGCTCACCACTTTACCACCAACAGCCTCAGCAACTGATAATAACAGATACTAAACTTGATGTAAGCCAACATTTCGACAATCGATAACCCGAAACGGGTCCGCCATCGAGCCCGGCGTTCGGCCACCCTGAACATTTCACATACTCTGACCGAATCTGAACCTGGAAACGCTCATGTACTGCCCACTTGGAGGATGCTTCACCTCCTGCTACCTCAGTCTAACTCGATCGCTCTGTTGTCACCGCCATGCTGCATCTGGCTACATTTTTGGGTGGCTCACCTGCTACCTCATGTAACTTGGTCACTTGTTGGTGTCACCGCCATGCTGTGTCAGGCTTATGCCTGCATCGTGTGGCTGGCGATAGGAGAGCAGTGCCAGCATGGGCATGGGTGATGGACCTTCGTTGCACCTAGTTGGGTGCTTCCCTATATATTCCCACCGTGCCAGCCATGGGTTGTACATTAACTAATAACAGGGAAAACAAATAAAATATTTTACAGAAGGGTCAACTACAGACACTCCTAAACAATTTTTTTAGGAGGGTCAACTTCGGACACTCCAAAACAAATTTTTTGGAGGCTCGCCTACAGACATTTGACTGCTACCTCAATCTAACTTGGTCACTTGTTGGTGTCACTACGCTGTCACCATGATGTGTCAGGCTTATGCCTGCGTCGTGGGGAGGGGGATAGCACAGCAGTGCCAGCATGAGCAGTGGTGTCACCTGCAGGCAGTGATGGACCTTCGTTGCACCTAGTTGGGTGCTTCCCTAACATGTGATGGGTATTTGCCTCGCCTTTCTTGGTCTGGGTGAGCACAATTGCCATGAGGGTAACCACCAGGCTGTTGCCTGAGAATTTGGGGTAATGGTGGGATTAGGCAGCCTCAGAGGCATCCATGCATGCTGCCCCTGCTGTTTCCTGTCCATTTCCGTGGTGTTTCCATCATTTTCTGAGGTTTCCACCCAGCCTTCCCTAGGCAGAGCCTTGGTCCCCTGCAAAAATGCTCGAGTCTCCCATTGACTTCAATGGGGTTCGTTATTCGAAACGAGCACCCAAGCATCGGGAAAAGTTTGACTCGAATAACGAGAACCCGAGCATTTTAGTGCTCGCTCATCTCTAACAGTGAACTTTGTGCAGGGATAGACATGACAGGCACTAGGGACAGTGTTTAGGAAGCAATTTATTAAAAAGAAAATAAGTATTGAGCAGTTCAGGGAAATATCATTCATAGTGTAGGGAAAGTATACGGAGGCTTTATGCACACTGTGGGGAGAGAGCAGGGATCAATAGGAGAGTGTAAAGCCTGGGTAATAGGAGCTATTCTATTATACCTTGCTGCACTAATTGGGGATCCAAAGTGCTCTAATACTACTGATTTTATTTTTTTTTTTTTGCATTATTGGATACATCCGTAATTTCAGTAATCCTTTCTTCTGTTATTGGGGTGAAACAGTGGTCTGATACAAACAGTTTTGGGGGGTGTATTTAGTTGATATATAAGTACATCCATTCCTTCTTGATTCTGGGGTGAAATTGCATTCTGTTACAAACAGCTTTGGGGTATATTTATTTTCTATATAATTACTTCCATTCATCCTTGATTCTGGGGTGAAATTGCAGTCTGATGCAAACATACAAACAGGGGCGGACTGGAAACATAAAGTGGCCCTGGAATAAGAAACCTAAAAGTGGCCCCATGTTGTTGGCGGATCCAAATTGATGGAAGGTTGGGCAACACAAGTAGGCAGGGTCAGCAGTTCCATAGCAGAAAATACCGTCCCATCAGAACCATATACCATAGCGCAGCACCCTATATTGCTCCAAAAGCTGTCCTTCTGTGGTGGCCATCAAAAGATGCTATTGCCTGTCTTCCTCCTCCAGTTCCCTCTAATTATAATACGGTTTAGGTGCCTTAAGAGGTAAGATGCGGGCCAGAGCAGTTGAATTCAGGAGTGCCAGGGTTGCTGGCTAGGTACATAATTATTACATCATTTTGTACCTGGCCAGTGGCAGAGAGTAGGGCTTGGGTGGCCCTCTAGGCATCGGCCCACTGGGAAATTTCCCTGTAAGGTCTACGAGCAATCCGCCCCTGGATACCAGCAGTTATGGGGTGTATTTATTTTCTATATAATTACTTCCATTCATCCTTGATTCTGTGGTGAAATTGTGTTCAGATACAAACAGTTTTGAGGTGTATTTAGTTTATATATAACTACTTCCATCCATCCTTGCTTCTGACATGAAAGTGTGGTCTGGCATGCTGTACAGGTGAAGAAAGCACGCTCATTAGCTCCTCAGGCTTAAAAAAAAAAAAAAAAAAAAAAAAAAAAAAAAAAGATACTACAGGTGATCACACCATAAAGTCCGAAGCTGCCGTTCGCCGAAACGAAACACTTCTCTACACATTTTAGGGTAGTCAAATTATTTTACTCTTAATTTTATGTGTCAATCAGTAGTTGCAGAGTTGGTGTGAAATAGCAGCCTGATGCTACACACTTTAGGGTGAGTTCACACTTCAGTTATTTGGTCAGTTATTTCCATCATTTTTGTGAGCCAAAACCAGTAGTGAAGCCTACTCAAGGTGCAATGGAAAGTTCTGCACCTGTTCTGTGTTTTTGACCCAAACCTGGTTTGATACTACACATTTTAGGGTGTTCAAATTCTTTTACACTTAATTCGATGTGTCAATCACTAGTTGAGAAGTTGGTGTGAAATCGTGGCATGATACTACACACTTTTAGGGTGTTCAAATTCTTTTACACTTAATTCGATGCATCAGTCAAAAGTTGCAGAGTTGGTACGAAATTACAGCCTGATACTACACCCTTTTTAGGGTGGTCAAATTCTTTTACACTTAATTCGATGCGTCAATCCCTAGTTGAGAAGTTAGTGTGAAATCGCGGCATGATACCACACACTTTTAGAGTGTTCAAATTATTTTACACTTAATTCAATGCATCAATCAGTAGTTCAGGAGTTGGTGTGAAACTGTAGCCTGACGCTACACATTTTAGGGTGTTGAAATTCTTTTACACTTAATTTGATGCGTAAATCAGTAGTTGCAAAGTTGGTGTGAAATTGCGGCCTGACATTACTGCTCTTTTACCCTTGCAGTTAACTCTACAGTACAGTATGTCCGAAGGACAGTTAAGGAGGAGAGATCCGCTAATTCCTCCGCTAGGCAGGCAAGTAGCGATGATGAGAGTCACATGGGAGCTGGTGTTGTGAGCTGTCAGGCACGTGGCCCTGAGACTGTAAGGGTGACATCAGTGACGTCCAGACAGTAGTGGATGATGACGTAGCTGATTGCACATGGGAGATGGGTGAAGAGAGGGCTTCATAATCATCAGGAGAAGAGGGTGGCAGTTTGCGTGTGAGGCAGTGGCAATGGTAGCATGGCTGTGAGTCAGCAGGGTGGAAGCAATGTCACCTCTGTAGCCAAACATTCCTGGGGTAGACAGCCTGCTATGCAGAAGCCAACCTGTCTGAAAAGAAGTAGCAGTGCATGGGTTCACGGAGGCAGCGGTAGCAAGCAGTTTGCACGGAGTGGTGGGGGGAAAATGCCATGCTCAGCAAAGTGAGAATTTTTCATCAAGCCACCAGAGGACGTCAGCATGGCCTACTCTGTGACTGGGCCACTGTGTTAACTCCTCATGCGATTCCTTGTGTGATTCCCACCCTCACCACTCTGTCACTGGGCCACTGTGTTGACTTCTCATGCAGTTGCCACCTCACCACTGTGTAACTGGGCCGCTATTTTATCTCATCATATGGTTGCCACCTCACCACTGTGTCACTGGGCCACTGTGTTGACTTCTCATGCGGTTGACACTCTCCCCGTAATGTAATTGGGCCACTGTGTTGACTCCTCATGCAGTTTCCACCTCACCACTGTGTAACTGGGCCACTATTTTAACTCATCATATGGTTGCCACCTCACCACTGTGTCACTGGGCCACTGTGTTGACTTCTCATGCGGTTGACACCCTCCTCATAATGTAAATGGGCCTCTGTGTTGACTCCTCATGCAGTTGACACCCTCCACACTATGTTCTTCTGATCTGTCAGAAGGACGGAAAAATTAGAAAAACAATGGATGTCTTTGGAGCAGCTGTAAGGCCTGTATCACACAGTCCCAATTTTGCATCAGGATATGCTGATGAATTGGAAGCAAAGAGAAGGAGTGGAAGCAAAACACAGAAGACATGCAAACTTTTCAATCACGTGTCATCTCTTTAAACAGTGACGTCAACACAAACTTACTGCTGACATCCTCTCCACTCTGTCGGGGGGGCACTACTTGTATCAGCATGTAACAGAACAGGTTCTGTGGAACTCTATGTGGAATCAGCTGACGACCATGTAAAAGGAGTGTGCTCTTTCACTCTATAGTAATATCTTGGGCCACTGCATGGTTCTTCATACCTGGCGCTAACATTGACCTGTATGGCTGACTTCACACTTGAGCTATTTGGTCACTTTTGGCCCCGTAACTGAACAAATAAGTGAAGTGTGAAGTGATTCTAAGAGTGACGCCTGTCATCTGAGTGTCATACTGACTGACAGTACTGTTTCACTACCACAGCAAACTCCCTATGCATGTTTTTGCAATGCACAGTGTTCTACACCAATATACAGGCTCTCAGCCGGGAAATAGCTTTTAATGCAATTCATCACAAATAAATTCAGATATAATCAAATCTTTTTGGGAAATTAAGTGAACCATGCAAATCAAATTTTTTAAAAGTTTGTTCATCTGTCCATACATTTTATATAGTCAGACAGTCTCACCAAAATTAACTGGCTCAACCAAAATCTAATGTGTATAGCCAGCATCACGATTAATTGACACTCATTCTCTTCTGCATTTTGGATTAGTATTTGTAAGCCAAAACAACCAGCAACAAAGTATAAGAGAATTGTTTTTGCCTTTTCAGTGTTTAGTACCCACTACTGATTTTGGCTGACAAATACTGGTGAAAAATCCTGACCACAGTACTGCCATGTCTATGAGGCCTTAAGTTTAAAAAATCCACATTACCTGTTGACAGCCCTGAAATAAAGTGTCTCATTTCTTGAGGCTTCTAATAATTAGGAACCTATACCTATATGATGATTTTTCATGCATTGTATGATCGCATTATTTGGACATCGAGTATTACTCTGTTAAGAGTACATTAAGGAATGTTTGGAAGACTATTCTGCTACTACTAATCTTTTAATATATAATATAGCTATACAATTTTCATCGGTCACCCTGGTTGTTCTTGGGTTGAATTGATGTTTTTATTCTAAAAATAACATATAGGGCTTCCAAACAATGGTCTTGTTTTGACTTTTACCTTTAGAACTCATTCTTAACACATATTTAAAAGCAGAAAATACATTGAAAAAAATGTGCTATGGGCTATTATTGAGGTATTTAGCTAGAGAAGCATGTACCAACACTAGATCATGCTTCTTTGAAAAAAGCACACAGTTTGCACACCTGGATTTAGATTTTCTGCCAATCTTTTCTGCAGATCCTCTTAGGTTGGATGAGGACTGTAAGTAAACGGCTATTTTCAGGTCTTTCCACGGATGTTTAGTTGGGTCCAAGTCAGGGCTCTGGCTAGGCCACTCAATGACATTCACAGAGTTGCCCCTAAGCCACTCCTCTGTTGTCTTAACTGTGTGCTTAGGGTTATTGTCTTGTTGAAAATTGAAGTTTGAGGTTCAGAGCACTCTGGATTGGTTTTTCACTAGGAATATCTCTGTACTTTGCTACATTAAGCTTTCTCTCAACTTTGACCAATCTCCCTGCCCCAGCCTCTGAAAACCACCACAACAGCATGATACTGCCACCACCATACTTTACTATAGGGATGATATTATGCAGGTGATGACCAGTGCCTGGTTTCCTTTAGACATGATGCTTAGAATTGAGGATAAAAAGTTCAATCTTTGCTTCATCAGACCAGAAAATCTTGTTTCTCACAGCCTGAGAGTCATTTTGGTGCTTTTTGCAAGCTCTAGGGGGGCTGTAGTCTAGTAAGAGTCCTGGTAGTTCCAATCCATCAAGAATTATGGAGGCCATTGTGTTCTTGGGAACTTTTATTGTAGCATTCATTTCTTGTTCTCTTCTTCTCCAAATATGTGCCTTCACACAATCCTGTCTCAATGCAATATAGACAGCTTGGTTTTGTATTCTGATATACATTGTCAGCTGTGAGACCTTTTATAGAAAGGGGTGTGTGTACCTTTCCAAATCGTGTCTGAACTTACAGGGAACCTGTCATCAACTTTATGCTGACCTAACTGAGGGCAGCATAAATTAGTGACAGAAATGCTGATTTCAGCGGTGTGTCACTCATGAGCTAAAGGTTAGTGGTTGCTGAGAACCAGCATCATAAACATTGCAGCACAGGCCTTGAAAAGAGTCAAATATACCTTAGAAGAGTCATGGTTATACATAATCTCCTGATGATTAGCAATTGTCTGCTAGAGAGAAGGGGAGAAAACTAGGTAGAAGACTGTCAATCATCAGCAGGTGGACAGGGAGAGCAGGAATTCATGAATAACCATGACTCTTCTCAGGTGTCCGTGAATCTTTTCCAGGCCCAATCTGTAATGATTGTGATGTTGGTTCTCGGCAACCACTTACTTTAACTTATAAATGACAGACCGCTGAAATCAACTCACCTGTCTCTACTATATTCTGCCATTAGTATGGGCAGTATAAAGTTGATGACAGGTCCCCTTTAATTTACCATAGGTGGACTCCAATTAAAGTGTAGAAACATCTCAAAGAATTTCAACTGTCATAGGTAAATACTTATGTCCATGCATAATTTTAGCTTTTACTTTTTAATATACTTGCAAAAATGTGTAAAATTAAATTTTCATTTTCTCATTATGGTGTATTGAGTGCAGATTGATGGGAAAAGGTTGAAAAGGTTTTTTATTATTTTAGGACAAGATCACGACATTTAGAAAATTTGAAAAAAGTCAAAGAGTTTGAAAACTTTCCTGTCTTCCAGCATGTGCTGGAAGTCAGGGTTGTAAACATAAATGTCTGTTATCCGTCCATGATGAAGGATAGCTCCAATCTTGGACATTTAACCCCTAATTTATAATTAGGTTTGAGGGAATCGAGCTTTGGATCAGAGATCCAAAGTCGATTTGTTCAAACACTTCAGTTTTAATGCTGTCTGAGACCTGTCTCCGTACAGCATTAAAATGTATTGCCTCCATGTAGGCACGAGACTTCAGTGAATTAATTCGGTATTAATTTCTGCATCTTTAAAAACATTTAAAATTAGGAATCCAAAGTTGGGTTTGGTACTGAGATACCAGCCGGTACCAAACCCGACTTCAGATTCCTAATTTTAAATGTTTTAAAGATGCAGAGATGAATATTAAATTAATTCACAAAAGTCTTGTGTGGCCTTGGGCCCATGAAGCCAATACATTTTAATGCTGTAAAGACAGCATTAAAATCGAAGTGTTTGACTGAATCGATTTTGGATTGATGATCTGAAGCTTGATTCGCTCAACACTAGTTATAATCAATTTAACAATTACATGTTCAACTCTCCTAAGAGATTAAAAATGAATTTTTCAAAAAAATATTACCCCCCCCAAAAAAATCAAATCATCCACATTTCCAAGTTTACAACTAAAAATAAAGAAAAATATAAACATCATTGGCAATGCAGCACTGCCTTCTTAGCTTCCCCCAAATAACTGAATAAAAACTGATCCAAAAGTCAAAAATATCCAAAATGGCATCTATAAAAACATGCTCCACAAAAAATGAGCCCTCACAAAGCTCCTTAGACAAAATATTTAAAAAAATATTACGTTTTTTATTGTCTTAAAAATATTAAAATATAACAAAAAGTATTTAAATTTAGTATTGCTAAATTTAGTATCGTTGTAACAGTACTGACCAACAAACTAAAGGTAATGTGTCACTTTTACCACCTACTGAATGCCATAATTGTGATACCTGTAAAACAATAAGACATTGTATGGAATATTAAATGGATCCATTAGGAAGTACAACAAGACCTTGTATGGCCAAATGAATGGAAAAGTAAAAAATAAAACTTGTAAGGTAGGGCAGGAAAAACAATCATTGGCTGTGTCTTTAAAAGAAAACAGAACTAAAGTATTATGGGGAAGATTTATCAAACTGGTGTAAAGTAGAACTGGCTTAGTTGCCCATAAAAAACAATCAGATTCCACCTTTTATTTTTCACAGCTCCTTTGAAAAATGAATGGTTAAATATGATTGGTTGCTATGGGCAACTAAGTCAGTTCTACTTTACACCAGTTTGATAAATCTCCCTCTATCTCTCTCTATATGTAAACCCAGTGTTATGTATTTAGACAGTTTATTGTACGTATTACACATTTTAATGTAATCAGAAGATTTAATTTATTCATCCTCTAAACAAATGTGGACACATTTACAGTGTGTATTTTGTCTATATCTCTATTCCACAAATGTCTGAAACATTAAAGGGGTTTTCCGATTTATATATATTGATGACCTATCCTCAGGATAGGTCATCAATATCAGATCGGTGGGGGTCCGACACCTGGCACCCCCGCCGATCAGCTGTTTGAAGAAGAGGCGCGTGCCATACCAGCGATGCCTCCTCTTCATTGTTTACATGCTGGCCGTAACGGGGTAGTGGTGAGTAGGTGTAATTACACCTAACCACCCCATTCATTTCTATGGGAAGAATCGCTTCAATACAAGTATATGGAAGCAATTCTTCCCATAGAAATGAATGGGGCAGTTAGGTGTAATTACACCTACTCACCACTACCCCGTTACGGCCAGCATGTAAACAAGGAAGAGGAGGCAGAGCTGATACGGCGCGCGCCTCCTCTTCAAACAGCTGATCGGCGGGGGTGCCGGGTGTCGGACCCCCGCCGATCTGATATTGATGACCTACTGACCCATACTGTAGCTCAGCAACATTCAATTCAGTGGGGCTTAGCAGCAATACATCACAGAGCCCATTGAATAGGTTTACCTCTTAAAGCATAGAATTTCCTGCTCAGAATCGATAGCCAGCATTGATAAAAGTGAAGTTACCTGCAACCACAGCTATTGCTAAACAGCGCAAGGTAAAGTGACAAATAGAATTTTTGCTTTCATTCACATAAACCGAATACTGAGCCAGGACTTTATGCTTGCGCTCTGTATTATTGAAGTGGGGCTCTAATTCATGTCAGTATATTTAGAAAAAGTGCTATACACATATTTTAGATTAGAAATCAACTGTAAATAACATAGTAACATAGTTTGTAAGGCCGAAAAAAGACATCTGTCCATCCAGTTCAGCCTGTTTTCCTACAAGTTGATCCAGGGGAAGGCAAAAAAAACCCCTGTGAGGTAGAAGCCAATTTTCCTCACTTTAGGGGGAAAAATTCCTTCCCGACTCCAGTCAGGCAATCAGAATAACTCCCTGGATCAACGACCCATCTCTAGTAACTATAACCTGTAATATTATTAACCTCCAGAAATACATCCAGGCCCTTCTTGAACTCTCTTAGTGAACTTACCATCACCACCTCCTCAGGCAGAGAGATCCATAGTCTCACTGCTCTTACCGTAAAGAATCCTCTTCTATGTTTATGTACAAACCTTCTTTCCTCCAGACGCAGAGGATGTCCCCTCGTCACAGTCCTCGGGATAAATAGATGATGGGAGAGATCTCTGTACTGACCTCTGATATATTTATACATAGTTATTAGATCTCCCCTCAGTCGTCTTTTTTCTAAAGTGAATAACCCTAATTTTGATAATCTTTCTGGGTACTGTAGTCCACCCATTCCAGTTATTACTTTAGTTGCCCTCCTCTGAACCCTCTCCAGCTCTGCTATGTCTGCCTTGTTCACAGGAGCCCAGAACTGTACACAGTACTCCATATGTGGTCTGACTAGTGATTTGTAAAGTGGCAGGACTATGTTCTCATCATGGGCATCTATGCCTCTTTTGATGCAACCCATTATCTTATTGGCCTTGGCAGCAGCTGTCTGACACTGGTTTCTGCAGCTTAGTTTGCTGTTCACTAAAATTCCTAGGTCCTTTCCCATGTCAGAGTTACCCAATGCTTTACCATTTAGTATGTACTGGTGACTTGCATTATTCCTTCCCATATGCATAACCTTACATTTGTCAGTGTTAAACCTCATCTGCCACTTTTCTGCCCAAGCCTCCAGTCTATCCAGATCCTGCTGTAGCAGTGCACTGTCCTCTTCTGTGTTAATTACTTTACACAGTTTAGTGTCATCTGCAAAAATTGATATTTTACTGTGCAAGCTTTCTACAAGATCATTAATAAATATATTGAAGAGAATAGGACCCAATACAGACTCCTGTGGTACCCCACTAGTGACAGTGACCCAATCTGAGTATGTACCGTTAATAACCACCCTCTGTTTTCTATCACTAAGCCAGTTACTTACCCACATACAGACATTTTCTCCCAGGCCAAGCATTCTCATTTTGTATACTAACCTTTTATGTGGTACCGTGTCAAACGCTTTGGAGAAGTCCAAATATACGACATCCATTGAGTCAGTATAGAGTCCTTAAATATCAGAAATAAGGGTCTGTCGATTACATTACTTAATTCTCTTAGGATACGGGGGTGTATGCCATCCGGTCCTGGTGATTTGTCTATTTTAATATTTTTAAGACGTTGCTGCACCTCTTCCTGGGTCAGAGAGGACACTTTTAAAGGGGAATTTACTTTTATACTCTGCATTTCATCTGACATTTTATTTTCCTCAGTGAATACAGTGGAGAAAAAGTTATTTAGTAGCTTCGCTTTCTCCTCATCGCTCTCTGCTACTCCCCCCTCATTACTCTGTAAGGGGGCCGACACCTTCAGGTTTATACTATTTAGTATTTATATAATTGAAGAACATTTTAGGTTTAGTTTTACTCTGACGATTAATCTCTCGGTCTCTAGTTTGGCTGTTTTTATGTGTCTTTTACATATTCTATTTTTTTCCTTATAGTTTTTCAATGTTTCCTCACTCCCCTCCTGTTTTAGTGATTTAAATGCTTTCTTTTTGTCATTTATTGCTTTCTTTACAGTTCTATTTATCCACATTGGTTTTTCTTGTTTCTTATTATTTTATTCCTATATGGTATGTACCTCTCACAATTAGATATTAGGATGCTTTTAAAAATATCCCATTTTGTGGCTGTATTTTTATTTTTGAGGACTTTGTCCCAGTTAGTTAGGCCTATGGCCTCTCTTAGTTGGCTAAATTTAGCTTTTTTGAAGTTTGGTATTTTTGTTCCTCCCTGAAGAAACGCTCTTTTGAATGACAATTGGAAGGTTATTATGTTATGGTCACTGTTTCCCAGGTGTCCCCCAACCTGCACACCTGTTGTTCTGTCAGGTCTATTGGTTAATACTAAGTCCAGTATGGCCGTCCCTCTAGTGGGGTCCTGAACCAATTGGGAAAGGTAATTGTCTTTGGTTATTTCCAAGAACCTGTTTCCTTTATGAGATGTACAGGTTTCAGTTTCTCAGTCTATATCTGGGTAGTTAAAGTCCCCCATAATAACGACCTCATTATGATTTGCCGCCTCGTCTATTTCATTTAGAAGTAGATTTTCTGTGGTCTATGATATATTGGGTGGTTTATAATAAACCCCTATTAGTATTTTATTATTGTTTTTGGCTCCATTTATTTCTACCCACAGTGACTCCACATCTTTATGTCCCTCACTTATATCTTCCCGGAGTGTGGGCTTTAGGCATGACTTTACATAAAGGCAGACCCCTCCCCCTCTCCGGTTTTGACGATCCTTTCTAAAAAGATTGTAACCCTGTACATTAACTGCCCAGTCATAGCTATCATCCAGCCAGTAAATGTTATGTAATTGTGCAGCTGGGCAAAGCCTGCTGGGCTTGGTAGGAAAACCCAACAGAAAGCTGATAAGATTATAAAGTTCTACATGAAAACACCCTGATAGGGTGCAGTGAATTTGAAAAATAGGGAAGGAAAGTCCTGACATAAAAAAAACAGTATATTGGGCAAAACATGCTTTTCAAGTGCAATTTTGTGACAAAATTTCACCGAAAAGCCATCAATGGATGCGTCCTCTCTGTCTCCCATACATCTCAGTGGGAGGCAGCACTGAGGATCATGAAGTGGCAGCTTAAAGCCGCAGCTCCGCTGACAAAGGACATGTTCCTTGGTGTGGCGCTGCCTACCATTGATATATATATGGGAGATAGAGAAGATGTGACCGTCAGTGGGATTTCTACAAAATTTCAGTGTGGACAGTCCACACCAAAATTCCGCATAAACGGACTCCATGTGAACGTCCTCTTAGGGTACACTGGGCAGAAAAACTAAATCAACATGAAACCAGAGAACTTCTTTAACTTGAATTATCATCAGTTTATAAGGTAGAAAATGCTCAGATTATAAGAGCAATCCACAGTGGCATAACTAGAGTATAATGGGCCCCAGTGCAAACTTTGGATCAGGCCCCCACCCCCCAATTTATCCAAAGAGGCGGCAATTTTTTTTTACACTAAGCCCAATGCATGGCTACACTCACCCAGTCCTAACTAACTAACTAATAAAATCTGGTCCTACCTTATCCAGGGTGTTGCTGGCGTCGGCGTGGTGTCCGCTGTATCCAGAACAGGTTCTCTGTGGTGATGGAGAAAAAAAAAAGAATAATCACATGAGGAAGGGATGGTGACTGTCCCTGTGAAATCACCAGCAGGGTAATCTAAGACATTTCCCCTAAGTGCTACCACACAGCACTAATACCCACTGTAACGCCTCCCGGGGGTCCCAGGTGGCGCACGCGTACTTACCACTGCGGCCGGCATTCTCGCTCTTTGCTGCCTTGATGTTTGTTGCTTGGTCAGTGTGAAGTCTTGTTCTCTTTTGCCCTGGGCTCCAGGTGCTGCATTTTATTAGGTCAGCTCCTTAATTAGTTCCTCCCCTTTCCTCCTGTCTGTAACTATATAAGTCCTCCTTGGACACTTACTCCTTGCCTGAGCGTTATAAGTCATCCTGACTTGTGAAGGTTCCCGTATTGCCTTAGTCCTGCTGTAGTGTGAACACTGCTCTAGTCCTGCTATAGAGTGAACACTGTCTTGGCCTGCTGAAGTGTGAACACCACCCCAGTCCTGCTGCAGTGCAAACATTGCCCTAGTCCTGCTGTTGTTTGAACACTACTATCCAGTACCTGGCTTCCGTTCCTGGCTCCTGTTTGTGGTTCCTGTTCCTGATTCCCGCCCCTGGCTGATCCTCTCCGGTCTGCTTCCAGTGCATTGCTGACTCCAGTCATCCTTCCACATCTCCTCCCTTGGTGTGTGTCTGTCCTGCGTATCTGTCTCTCTGGTGTTTTGCACCTTAGTACTCTGTCCGTCTGGCCAGCTGTCATGAGTATTGTCTCACCCCAAGAGGTAGCGACCTGGTGTACCTCCTCGGGAAAGCCTATCCCCACCATCAGGGGTACTGTGAAGAACGGGAGGTACACTTAGACAACGCCCTTAGGGGAAGACATTCTTGTGACACAGTGGATCCACATCCACTGATCTTGACACCCACATTGTGCCCCTCACAGTAGTTATGCCAGATATGTGTCCCCTCACAGTTATTATGTCCACAAATGTGTGCCCTCACAGTGGTTATGCCCACATATGTGCCCCCTCACAGTGGTTATGGCCAGATATGTGCCCCTCACAGTGGTTATGCCCACATATGTGCCCCCTCACAGTGTTTATGGCCAGATATGTGCCCCCTCACAGTGTTTATGGCCAGATATGTGCCCCCTCGTAGTGGTTATGGCCAGATATGTGCCCCTCACAGTGTTTATGCCCAGATATGTACCCCCTCACAGTGCTTATGCCCAGATATGTGCCGCCTCTCAGTAGTTATGTCAGATAGGTGCCCCCTCACAGTAGTTATACCCACATAGGTGCCCCCTCACAGTAGTTATAGCCACATAGGTGCCCCCTCACAGTAGTTATGCCCACATAGGTTCCCCCTCCCAGTAGTTATGCCCAAATATGTGCCCCCTCACAGTAGTTATACCCACATAGGTGCCCCCTCACAGTAGTTATACCCACATAGGTGCCCCCTCACAGTAGTTATGCCCACATAGGTTCCCCCTCCCAGTAGTTATGCCCAAATATGTGCCCCCTCACAGTAGTTATACCCACATAGGTGCCCCCTCACAGTAGTTATACCCACATAGGTGCCCCCTCACAGTAGTTATGCCCACATAGGTTCCCCCTCCCAGTAGTTATGCCCAAATATGTGCCCCCTCCCAGTAGTTATACCCACATAGGTGCCCCCTCACAGTAGTTATACCCACATAGGTGCCCCCTCCCAGTAGTTATGCCCAAATATGTGCCCCCTCACAGTAGGTATGCCAGATTAGGTTCCCCCCTCACTCAAATTAATTATGCCAGATTAGATGCCCCCTCAATAAGCTGGCCACATTTGTGCCCCCTCATTCTATTTGTTACCCCCCTTTTGCCTCCAATCTTCAGCTTTAAGAAAAACGCATACTTACCTTCTTCCCTGATGACGCGCTCCCACTCTCACATCGCAGTGCTGGAGTCCTCTTTGCCGGGCTTTCAGCGCTCCTCCCACAGCCAGCAGCACGATGTGTGGCCTGCAGGGGGAGCACTGGAGCTGTAAAGCACTGAAAAACAGTGAAGCAGGGAGCATCCTGCTTCACTATGGATACCATGAGCCCGGCAGTGACAAGAACTGCCGGGCAGTGTAAGTGCCGCCTCCCCCCTTGCCCCTGCTCTTACCCTGACTCTGTGCCTGTGGCCCATATTACACATGGAAGAGCGCTCTGACAGGGCCCGGCACACTGTACTTCATGCGGGGCCCTGTCAGAGCGCTGCCATTACACCTGAGTGCAGCGGTCCCCCTCCCCAGCCGGGCCCGGTCGCGGTCGCATCGTTACGCCCCTGGTAATCCACAAGAATAAATATTTTTTTTCTTATTGCTCGGCATCTTGAAATAGTTATATATGTTATAGATGTAGAGTAATACAAGAGCTGACTGTATAACAAAGACAATCTGGAAAAAATACAATCCCATTCCATGATTATGTATGTCTAGAAAAAGTACTCTTATTAAAGAGGCTCTATCACCCAGGTGAAAACTACCCTATCAGGCATATAGCCTGGTAGGGCTGATGATGCTGATAAAAGCCATACCTTTTATTCTGATGTCAGATGTCCGGTTTTGCAGAAAAATAAACTTTTAAAAATATTCAAATGAGGCATCGGAGCAATCGGAGGCGGGCTTATGCTGTCCGAGCCTACTTCACCTACGCCCCTTTTCCTTCCTAATGCTGCTGCCTCCACTAAATCAGAGCCACCGGCGCGTGCGCACAGGATCATTTCTTTCCTGTCGCGGCTTGTGAATATGTCTTCTGCGCACGCGCCGCCAGTTCTGGGTTCAGTGACGTGACGGCGCATGCGCAGTAGACATTCACAAGCCTGTTAGGGTAGGTTTCATCTTGCTGACAGAGCCTCTTTAATAAAACTAATTGTAACACAGGTACATCTCCTATATTGCATCTGCTCTGTTTAGGCTGCACTTGTATGAGCTGAAAATTATAATTATTCCAATTTGCAATCCCAGGTTGATTAAAAATACAAGGGCAAGATTATTACCAGAAGTTTGTAATATCATTTTATTATTTTTAATTAGGCGCCTTTTCTCAGCCAATCAACATGCAGGAGAGTCTTTGGTACCTCCTAGCATCACGTGGGGCCCCTACAAGTCGATAGCAAGGATTGGCTGGCCAGATCAGATGACCTGGGAATATAAGAATCTAGTCCCGCGCTGCTCGCGTCAGACGCCGCCTGCATGAGATTAGGGATAAAGCTGCTGTCTGTCAGGGAGAGTGTTAGGGCCTGAATTTAGATGTTGGTTAGGCAGGAATCACCCACAAAGAACCCAACAGCCCTTCTAAGGGCTACAAGCACCTTTTTTTTTTGGTCTCCTCCTGGCTGCTGGCTGGGACTTGTAGTGCAGCTACCGCCATCTTGGCAGCACACTGTGCACAGTGACTGGTGGCAGAAGGGACAGCACGTGGTCCACACAAACCCAAAATAAATTGCCCAAAGTCCTCTCAGTACTCATTTTTGCTGCTGCTGCTGCTGTACCTTGGCTTGCTGGGATCTGTAGTGTAGTCTAGGGAATACGTTTTTTCTCTCATTTCAATACACTACAGTCCAGTGAACAATTATGTAGTGTGCTGTACAGTAGCGTCAGTCTAGGGAATACGTTTTTTTATATATCCTACAGTGCAGTGAAAAATTGAGTGGTTTGCGGTGCAATAGCCGCCGTCTAAAGACGTTTTTCCTCTCAGTCATATATACTACAGTGCAGTGCAAAATTCTGTCGTGTGCTGCACACTAGCCGGAGTGTAGAAAATATAAGTTTTTCCTCTCAGTTATATATTATACAGTGCAGTGCAAAATTCTGTCGTGTGCTACACACTAGCCGGAGTGTAGAAAATATACGTTTTTCCTCTCAGTCATATATACTACACTGCAGTACAAAATTCTGTTGTGTGCTGCACACTAGCCGGAGTGTAGAAAATATCAATTTTGTCTCTCAGTTATATATTATACAGTGCAGTGAAAAATTCTGTCCTGTGCTGCACACTAGCCGAGGTATAGAAAATATACGTTTTGTCTCTTAGTTATATATTATACAGTGCAGTGCAAAATTCTGTCGTGTGCTGCACACTAGCCTGAGTGTAGAAAATATACGTTTTTCCTCTCAGTTATATATTATACATTGCAGTGCAAAATTCTGTTGTGTGCTGCACACTAGCCGGAGTGTAGAAAATATATGTTTTTTCTCTCAGTTATATATCATACATTGCAGTGAAAAATTGAGTGGTTTGCGGTACAATAGCCGCCGTCTAAAGACTACGTTTTTTCTCTCAGTTGTATATCATACAGTGCAGTGAACATACAAAATGTTGAACCCAAGTGCTAAGGGTCGAGCGCGTGGGCGTTCAAGTAGTGTAGGGGGCAGAGGCCGCGGTCCTGGGCAGGGTGACACAGTGCATGTTGATGAGGGAGCAGTGGAACACCACAGAGTTTCGCTCCCTAGCTTCATCTCGCAACTTACTGGGTCACGTGGTACACCACTATTGAAACCACAACAGTGCGAACAGGTGATGACATGGATAGCGGACAATGCGTCCAGTAATTTATCCACCACCCAGTCTTCCACGCAGTCCATCCATGCTAGCCAAGGGAGTAGACCTCTGGCTCCTCCAGCTCAACCTCTTTCCCCCCAGCCTGCCCCCCCCCACAGAAAGTATGGCTTCAGATCAGGCATACTCACAGGAACTCTTTTCAGGACCCTACCCAGAGACACAAGCCACTGCTCAACAGCAACCTGAGCAGTTGCTCTGTCCCAATGCCCAAAATTTAGAACTTTCACAGTCTGTGGGTGATGAGAATGTGGACTTAGTGCATGTAGTGCGTGAAGAGGTGTCGGATTATAATGATGAGACACGGTTGTCAGACAGTGACATTGTTGTCAGGGCAGTAAGTCCGAGGGGGGAGCAGAGTGAGGAATCGGAGGAAGAGCTGGTGGATGATGAGGTGACTGACCCGAGCTGGGTTGGTAATCCAACTCAAGACAGTGATTCTGACGGGGAGGCAAGTGCAGCACCAGAACAGGTTGGAAGAGGCAGTGGTGAGGCCAGAGGGAGAAGCAGGGCCAGAGCAGGTAGATCAGCAACTGTTTCACGGAGTCAAGCTCGCGTGCCGAGGCCTAGATGTTCGCAAGTTTGGAGGTTTTTTAGAGAAAGTGAGGATGACCGACGGACTGTGGTGTGCAACCTGTGCCACACCAGGATCAGCAGGGGAGCCACCACTAGCAGCCTAAGCCAGCATGCGCAGGAATATGAGTGCTAAACACCCGACTCAGTGGAACCAAGGCCGTTCACCTCCTGTGGGTCACACCACTGCCCCTTTCCCTATGTCACATGCTGGCTCGGCGAGTCAACCCCCGCCCAGGACCCCGGCACGAGCACCTCCCGCCCTACAATCACCCCTTCAGCTCCACGATCCTCCACAACCTCCCCCAATGTGTCCCAGCGCAGCGTTCAGCTGTGTTTGCAGCAGACATTTGAGCGCAAGCGCAAATACAATTCCAGCCACCCACATGCACAAGCCCTAAACGTCCACATCTCCAAAATGTTGAGCCTGGAGATGCTTCCCTATAGACTGGTAGGGACTGAGGCTTTCCGCAACCTGATGGCGGTGGCTGTCCCTCGGTATTTGGTCCCCAGCCACCACTATTTTTCCCGAGGTGTCGTCCCTGCCCTACACCAGCACGTCAGAGAACATCATCCGTGCCCTGACCAACGCAGTTACTGAGAAGGTCCACCTAACGACGGACACGTGGACAAGTTCTGGCGGGCAGGGACGCTATATCTCGCTGACGGCACATTGGGTTAACTTGGTGGAGGCTGGGACCGAGTCTGACCCTGGGGCCGCTCATGTGCTGCCCACACCGAGGATTGCGAGGCCTGCCTCAGTCACAGTTTCTCAGGCTTATTATGCCTCTTCCTCCAACCCCTCCTCCACCTCCTCCTCCTCAGCTCAATTACCATCCGTGAGCACGGCGCCTTCAGTCGGTAGCTCCAGGCGCAGCTGCACTGCCGTGGGTAAGCGCCAGCAGGCGGTGCTGAAACTGCTGAGCTTAGGTGACAAGAGGCACACAGCCCAAGAGCTGTTACAGGGCATCATGGCGCAGACCAATCTTTGGCTGGCGCCGCTGAACCTCAAACCAGGCATGGTTGAGTGTGACAACGGGCGTAACCTGGTGGCGGATCTGCATCTTGGCAGGCTCACACATGTGCCATGCCTGGCCCACGTGTTCAGTCTTGTGGTTCAGCGCTTCCTCAAGACCTACCCCAATTTGTCTGATTTGCTTACCAAGGTGCGACGCATCTGTGCGCATTTCCGTAAGTCAACCACAGATGCTGCCACCCTCAGGGCAGTGCAACGGCGCTTACAACTGCCAGCTCACCGACTGTTGTGCGACGTGCCCACACGATGGAATTCTACATTACACATGTTAGCCAGGGTTTACCATCTCCGCAGAGCCATTGTAGACTGCCAGATGACAACTTCCACGAGAACTGGTAGTCAGGTTAGTCAGCTTCCTCAAGTCTACAATGAGGAGTGGACGTGGATGTCTGATATCTGTCAGGTGTTAGGCCACTTTGATGAGTCAACACAGATGGTCAGCGGCGATGCCACCATTATCAGCATCACCATCCCACTGCTTTGTCTGCTGAAAAAGTCACTGCTCAGCATGAAGTCAGAGGCTTTGCGCTTGTCACAGGAGATGGGGGAAGAAGATACGTTGCTTGATAGCCAGAGCACCCTCAGGTCTGTTTCTCAGCGCGTATTGGAGGAGGAGGGGGAGGAGGAAGAGGAGGAAGAGGAGGATACTGTTGGCGAGACTGAAGAGGGTACCTATACTCATTCCTTCTTATCTGTTGAGCGTGTATGGGCTGAAGAGGAGGAGTTGGAGGAGGAGGAGTAAATGGAGAGTCAGCCTACTGAGGAAAGGGAATTCTTGCGTGTTGGGACTCTTGCACACATGGCTTCATGTTAGGCTGCCTTTCCCATGACCCTCGCGTTAGAAGCATTTTTGACAACATCGATTACTGGGTGTTCACCCTCCTGGACCCCTGGTACAAGCAGTACTTTTCCACTCTCATTCGTTTTAGAGGAGAGGAGTATGAAAGTGAATCAATATCAACAGGCTCTGGTGCACAAGCTGAAACTATACTTCCCATCTAACACCGCTAGCGGCAGAGGACGTAGTTCTGCGGGCCAACTAGCGGGGGAGAGGAGGGGAGCAGGCAGCTTGTGAAGCACTGGCAGGGGAACACTCTCCAAGGCCTTTGCCAGTTTTATGTCACCCCAGCAACACTATGTCACCCATCCCCAGTCTAGGCAGAGTAGGGGGAAGCTGTTCAGAAAGATGGTAAGGGAGTACATAGTTGACCATACCAACGTCCTGCGTGATCACTCTGCTCCATACAACTACTGGGTTGCAAAGCTGGACACGTGGCCCGAACTGGCGCTGTACGCCTTGGAGATGCTGGCTTGCCCTGCCGCTAGCGTGTTGTCAGTGCGGGTCTTCAGTGCAGCTGGTGGCATCATCACTCATAAGCGTACACGCATGTCACGCTGACGCTTATTAAAATGAATAAAGCCTGGATTTCACCAGAATTCAAATCTCCCCTGGGGGAAAGTAGCTCAACATGAACATTGTTTATGTATCCGATTCCTCTCCTCCCCTCCTCCTTCTCTTCGTACACAAACGCTGAGCCAACAAGCAATTTTTCAGAGGGCCTACTGGCTCTGTTTTCAAAAATTGTTTGAAAGGCCCTCTCTCCAATCAATTTTTTTACGAGCGTCAACTACAGACACTCAAAAACAATTTTTTAGGAGGGTCAACTACAGACACTTTAAAACAATTTTTTGGGAGGCTCATCTACAGCCATTTGATTGCAATCTCAGTCTGACCAAGTCATTGGTGGTGTCACCGCTATGCTGTGTCAGGGTTAATTTTTGGGTGGTTCACCTGCTACATCATATCACTTGGTCACTCTGTTGTCACCACCATGCTGTGTCAGGGTAAAATTTTATGTGCTTTACCTGCTACCTCAGTCTCACTTGCTCACTCTTGGTTCACCACCATGCTGTGTCAGGGTAAATTTTTATGTGGTTCACCTGCTACCTCAGTCTAACTTGGTCCCTCTGGGTTCACCGCCATGCTGTGTCAGGGTAAATTTTTATGTGGTTCACCTGCTACCTCAGTCTAACTTGGTCACACTGTTGTCACCGCCATGCTGTGTCAGGGTAAATTTTATGTGGTTCACCTGCTACCTCAGTCTAACTTGGTCACTCTGTTGTCACCGCCATGCTGTGTCAAGGTAAATTTTTATGCGGTTCACCTGCTACCTCGGTGTAATTTGGTCACTCTGGGATCACCGCCATGCTGTGTCAGGGTAAATTTTTGGGTGGTTCACCTGCTACCTCAGTCTCACTTGGCCACTCTGTTGTCACCGCCATGCTGTGTCAGGGTAAATTTTATGTGGTTCACCTGCTACCTCGGTGTAACTTGGTCACTCTGGGTTCACCGCCATGCTGTGTCAGGGTAAATTTTTGGGTGGTTCACATGCTACCTTAGTCTCACTTGGTCACTCTGTTGTCGCCACCATGCTGTGTCAGGATAAAATTTTATGTGCTTCACCTGCTAACTCAGTCTCACTTGGTCACTCTGTTGTCACCGCCATGCTGTGTCAGGATTAAATTTTATGTGCTTCACCTGCTAACTCAGTCTCACTTGGTCACTCTGTTGTCACCGCCATGCTGTGTCAGGCTAAATTTTTGGGTGGTTCAGCTGCTATCTTGCTATCTATGCTGTAAACTGCAATCTCAGTCTTAACAAGTCATCCTGGGTTTCACCCCCATGCTGTAAACTGCAATCTCTGTCAAACTATGTAATTTAGGGGTTCACCACCAAGGTGTGCCAGACTACAATTTTAGTGGGTTCACCTGCAATCTCAGTCACAGACTGTCATTCAGGGGTGCACCACCATGCTTTTTCAAACCAATTGTTTCTGAGGGTCACCTCCAGGCTCTCACCCATGATTTTTTGGAGGCTCACCAGTACACTGTCGCCCAAAATTGTCTTGAGGGTCAAGGAGGGTTACTACATGGCCCTGGCACACAAACATTGTCTTGAGGGGCACTAAAAGGCTCTGCACCCACCCACTTGTGGAGACTTATGGGTCGGTGCAGTGTGCGTCTTATCCCATCTGGAATTAGGAAAGCTGGGCACTGTGCTTGGAGCTCTTTGTGTCTGCTGTGGACAGGGTGGGTGTGGGGTGCGTGTTTGCCCGTCTGGGATGGGGAGAGCTGGGCACTGTGCTGGGAGAACTTTGTGTACGCTGTGGACGACTGGGTGGGTGCGGGGAGGGAGACGCTTATGTCTGCTTCCTGGGGCGGGGGATAGGACAGCAGTGCCAGCATGGGCAGTGGTGTCACCCGCAGGCGGTGATGGACTTTCGTTGCACCTAGTTGAGTGCTTTACTAACATGTGCCAGCGCATGTGCCTTGCCCATCTTGGTCTGGGTCAGCACAATTGCCTTGAGGGTCACCACCAGGCTGTTGGCCATAATTGGCGTAATGGTACGATTAGGCAGCCTCAGAGGCATCCATGCATGCTGCCCCTGCTGTTTCCTGTCCATTTCCGTGGTGTTTCCATCATTTTCTGAGGTTTCCAGGTTTTCACGCAACCTTCCCTGTGCAGAGCTTTGGTCCCCTGCAAAAAATGCTCGAGTCTCTCATTGACTTCAATGGGGTTCGTTATTCGAAACGAGCACCCGAGCATCGGGAAAAATTTGACTCGAAAAACGAGCACACAAGCTTTTTAGTGCTCGCTCATCTCTAGTTATAATGGAAAATGACGGAATTGTAAGATGGAATTCAAAACAGAAACCTTTAGAGGCATTCCATTTTGATCCATTATAATAGTGGTCTATAGGCAAGTATAACAGAGCCGTCTGGTTTCCATTATCCAGGAAGGAAAAGAATGTCTTGTTGGTTCAGGCGTGTGGATAGCATACTTACCAACGTTTCTGTTGGTAAAATCAGGCATTTAAGCCCTGCTCCTGGGAACGTCCGACCCTGCCTGGTGACATCCGCTTATGGGTGGGGTTTGAGTTTACCCCACCTATTTTTGGCACAGGACAGCGTGGATTTGCCTGGACTTTCTCTGAAAATTAGGGACAGTTCTGTCAAATTTGGGACAGTTATTATAAAGGACAGACAGACAAACAGACATTGATTTTTATAATATACATTTATGTATCTTTGTGTGGAAACCCTTTGATTGTGGTGTAATGTGCAGTCTGTCAAAGGTTTAGCTAGCGTGCCAAGATAATGCATAGAAATTATATTATGAGAAATTGAAGTTCTTAATTAAACTTGTGGAAAAGTAGGGTTGACACATGCTGATGTCATCTCTTGTGGCATACGGGAGTTTGGTACATCTCAGGCTCCTGGACTAAAGTGTGACTTCTACCTTTGCACCCCATATAGGTATTCCCTCTAGATCAAACAATCGATCTTGCGTTAGGTCACAACAGATTCCAGATACATCTCTGGTTGCAAATGTAATTTGATATGATATAGATGATATATGATATATGATATGCTGACCGAGTGACCATAACCATTAGCTGCCTATATCTGTAACAAGATAAGGCTACTTTCACATTAGCAGCAGCCTTCTTCGGCAGACTATTCCGACTGGTGAACAGCTTGCCGGATCCGTGCTGCCACTAGTGCACGTGTGCCACTGGAAGTCCGCTCTGGCCCCATTCACTATAATGGGGGGCAGGCCGGAGGTCCGGCCACAGCGCAACAATCATGCCGGGAGGTGGCCGGAATAAAACTACGACATGTCCTAGTTTTATTCTGGCCGCCTCTCAGGATGATTGCTGCGGCCAGACCTCCCGCCCATCCCCATTAAAGTGAATCGGGCCGGAGCAGACTTCCGGCGGCACGCGTGCACTTGTGGCAGCACGGAACAGCCTTTCTGAGAAGGCTGCCGCTAATGTGAAAGTAGCCTAAGTTAGTGAACTAAAAAGGAGAGCACAACAACTCAAACAGTTTAACTACATTAACCTAAATTTGACAAATAGAGCAATGCCTTTTCTTGCATATACAATATTTATTAAACCATTGGAACTTAAATGATATCTGAATTTTTTTTAAAAAGTTAATAATGGCTGTGCTTCTTTGTACAATATAATTATGAAGGAATAGGTCTTTTTTAGGCTTCTTGTTAGGTCTCTTTCAGCCATATTATTCCATTTCAGGTGCATAGCTAGATGAATTTCTTTCAGAAGCAGGGGGTGTCTCCCCTCTGTGGAAACTTCCAGCACTGTACTGTTGTGATGTCCTTTCCTTTACTTCCCACTTCATTTGTTTTTAGCTCCAGAGCACACAGAACACATAAGGAGGGTAAAGTCATACAGAAGGTTCCTATAATGTTCAAATCACTACATCAAATGTTTTTAAACAAAGTGATGTAGAAATTTGCTAGTTACACCATTAAATGAAATTAAATTGTGTGAAAGTGCAGTGACTCTTTAAGGTCCCAGATTTGTTGATGTTATTGTGCTGTTTATATAGTTGCTGCGAAATAAATTTAATCTGTCTGGTACAGGAAGACATTTATGAAGTAGAGCCAACAATGAATACACAAAGAGTACATTTTGTTGGAAGGGTTGACAAGGCCACTCTACTAAGAACACTTACAATCATTGTAATCTCTAATTATAATTACGATAGCTAATAAAATTAAATTGCACCTATGTGATACAAAAAAAAGTTATAGTGTTGTTACAGGGTTTTTCAGGATTTTTAGATTGTTGGCCTACCCTTGCCTATCTGATATTGATAGCCTATACTGAGGATAAACCATCCTGCAAAACACTTTTAATAGATATAAACATTTCATGTATAACATAACATGATGGATCAGTTGTTCATCTTTTTTTCTTTTTTGTTCTCAGGAATGGAATTGGAACTACGCCTAATTTTCAAAGCAATTGGCTTCTTCTCCTTGATTGCAATTGGAATTCCCAGTAATGTCATCATTCTTGCTGTTTTTACTCATGTTAGAATCACAGAAAAGAAACTGTTGCCTTCAAATACTGTTCTCACCATGCTGGCTTTAGTCAACTTGCTTGTAATATTTTCCAAAGGCTTTCCACAGGCTATCCACTCTGTAGGTATCAGGAACATTTTAAATGACATTGAGTGCAAATTCATATCTTTCACGTATCGAATTTGTAGGGGAATGACAATTTGTGTCACTTGCTTGTTAAGCTGCAATCAGTGCATCATATTGGCTCCTCCTACAAAAGTGTGGCTTTATTTAAAACAAAAGGTTCCAAATAATATAGCATGGATTATGGTATTGTTGTGGTGCATCAATGGTGCAATTTACCCATCCTGTTTTCTCCAGGTTCGTGCTATAGCCAATTACACCACTTCAAAATACACCCTTCATCTGGAATTCTGCAATCATGACTTTATGACTTTTGCTTCATATGTGGCTAATGGCACAGCTATTGCACTTCGTGATTTCTTTTTTGTGGGTACTATGACTTTAGCCAGTTGTTACATTGTCTTAATGCTTCATCGACATGGAAAACAAGTTCAAGGGATGAGAAGTTCGGACAAAAACCAGGGGAAGACTGTTGAATACAAGGCCTCTCGTGCAGTTTTACTACTGGTCACAATTTATGTAGTACTTTTTGGAATAGACAGCTGTATTTGGATTTATACCTTAACAGTGTCAAGGGTCTCTCCAGTCATTTCAGATGCTCGAGTCTTTTTTGGGACATTATATACTGCACTAAGTCCAATTGTTATAATAAAAACAAACAAAAAATTAAAAACAGTGCTCCTGTGTAGCATGAAGAAAGGCCTTTTACATTCTACAGATTCAAACACATATGACACTTCTGAGTAATATTTATAAATGCAATTTTATTACATAGATATAAAAAGTTATAGCTATTCAGTTTTAACTTAACTTGTTGTACGTGTAGAAAAATATTCTTTCTTGACCCCTCACGCCAGTCTGGTAATTTCCCCCAGATGGATTATATTTTTTTAATCTGCCATTGCTACCCTTTGGGGTAGGGAATTCGATAGTTTGTCTAGTTGAACAATAAAGAAGCCTTTCCCATACTGCTCTCTGAATTGAATCTGTGCTTTGCTGTCCTTTGTACAGCAGGATGTTAGCATTTAACACATGTACTGTATACTGTATAAGATGGTTCTTACCCCATATAAAAAATTCACTGTTCTGACTAAACAACCATCAGAGAGTCACATAATTCAATATAGTGGTATTCTATCACAAGTATATATAGTACTTGACCTGTGATATATGGGATTATGTCATCACACCATTCTTGAGCTGACATTTTGACTAAATGACCAACACTTGGTGGTGGGAATCTTTATCCTGTGTCAGGGTCAGCCTAGGGATATTAGGAGGTTCCTGACACGAGATCGCCCCTGTTGGGGCGGATCTTCCATCTATAGACAGGGCTTGGGGATTAGGAATAGAGATAGGATTCCTTCTCCTAGGTGTGCCCATAAGTCTTAATATCACCTTATGGCACTTTATGTTATTAATTTTAGAATTTACCAATAAAGGTTATGTTTTAGTGGTGATGGTCTGTGATATCCTACCCCATATAGAAATCTAGTTACCTAAATCTGAACCATCTCCAGCTCACCTATATACTTTTCACAGTTTTTTAAACATTCTATTTCAAAATCTTTGATTCCATTAAAATTACATACATATGCAGTTTACCCAGGCAGGAGCAGCTCTGTATAGCACATTGCTGCTCCTGACTGTCCTTGCTCCGCTTGAGCCTTGCATAGCACATTGATGCAGAGTATCCTTCTCCGATGTACTATGCAGAGGTTTTTGCAGAGGGGGTACAGACAGGAGCAGCGATGTGTGCTTCTGCTTGTACAGCGCTCATTGCAACGCTATTTGTAGAAATCAGAATCCTGGCTATGGTGAAAAGCACTGTAGACACGCCTGAACTTCGGGGGGCATGTTTGACTAGTAAAACAATCAAATCAATAAATAAAATATATTGCACCAAAAAGCTAATAAAGGGGTGTCTGTAATGTGTACCATTGTGTAGAAGAAATAGTGTGACCTGCACTCGTAAACCCATGGTGGTGCCTGTAGAGGACCCGACAGTCTGTGAAAATAGCAGAAAAATCTATGGTACACCACAAAGAAGTTCCTTGCAATTTAGAACATTTTATTAAATGACTTTGATTAAATGGGCGAGTATACACTGTACTCTTTTTACTATTGATGACCTATCCCCAGGATAGGTCATCTATAGCAGATCGTCGAGAGTCTGACTCCCGTCACCCCCATGATCTCTCGGACAAGCGCTGCCTTCTCTTCAAACAGCTGATCAGTGGTTGTGTCAGGAATCGGACCCCCCACCAATCTGATATTGATGACCTATACAGAGGATGCGGTAGGTCATCAATCGTGAATAGCGGACAACTCCTTTAATCAGTTTTATGCCACTTTGATTCATACCTGATATTTCGGTCCAATTTGGACTTTTTTTCAATGGTGTATCTTTGGAAGCAATAATGAAAAGGAACCCGGACATTATTCAATGACCTGTAAAATGTCCAGGTTTCTTTTCTTTACTGCTACCACAGATACGTTGTATATTCACCAGGGGAATTTCACTTGGACATTTTGCATGTCATTGAACAAATTGTTCTAAATTGCAAAGAACTCCTTTGAGGAGTGCCATAGACTTTGCTGCTGTAATGTGCACCAGTTGCAGTGTTCCACTTATAGTGTGAACTACAAATGCCATGTCATTGCTGTTATTCATGTATTTTCAATGCTGTAGAAATCCTAACAGGCTGGTGTACTTCATTCATATTTCTCACCACATAAAGAAGGTGGAGGTAAAAGTAACATATAGTTTATGGACTCCACTACATTTGTGACCAGGAGGAGCTCAAAGGCACCTGGACACGACCAGACAACTAGAATACAAAGAATGGAGCAGATGAGTATTGCCTGTCGCTAGGGAGACCGCCCTGTGGGTTACTGGTATTAAGTAAGGAAGTTATTATATCCATTGCCCTGCTGTTATAGTATATTGTGGACTTAGACCGAGATATCTAACAGGAATTCTCTGACACTAAAGGAAAGCTTGAATGCCCCCTTTTCCCAGCACTAACCTCTTATCTGAAGCATTTTTGTATTGAAGTATTCTCTGAAGTATTTCTTGTGTGTAAATTCACCTCAAGGCAGAGGCCTATCTCCAGTAAAAGTTATACTGTTTTTCAACCAGCTTGTCTCTCCATCTTTTTCGCTGTTCTCCTCTGCACCGCTAGGTGCTGGCGTCACGACACCAGGGACCCTGCCACCTGACACCCTAATCTGCTGTCATCAAGGGCACCTCGAACCAACATCTGGTAGAGCCCCTGTAACCATAGAGTGCCCCGAAGGAGTTGGTGTCATCTTCCACTCACTGCACGCTGGCCCAGGGAGCAACAGCTACCAAACCGTGAGTACTACCGTATCCATTGGCTCACCATCACCGTGCACCACCACCATTACACTACCACACTCACGCAACGTCAATACGGCCTGGTCGCTGCACAGTCCCTTGGTAATCAGAGATATATTTTGTGCCCTCCCAGAATCTGTACAGAATCTGTGCTGTTTTCTTACATGTCAGACTACACAGGTATCACAGCTTGAGTGCAACTGCTATCTCTGTACCCCCTGTAGCTATGCTCCTGTTCATGATCTGATAGGATTGTTCTGGGTTGTATCTTTTAAATCTATATTCACTCACAAGAAATTCTGCATGTGAGAAATTATGTATTTGAGACTGGGTCAATAGATGTACAAAGTAAACAGGGGAGTGCTGAACACAGAGGCAGGCACAGTAGTTTGCTGTGCGGTCAAGCATTGGAACGATGTCTCAGTTTAACAAACTCATGTACTCATTACGATAAAGTAAGGCCATCATTCCAACAGTAAGACTGTATTTCTATTACAATGTGCATATACTGTATATACAGTACAGACCGCAGAGTGAAGGCAAAAGGGCCAACAAGTGCTAAGCTTCTCTGGGAACTCCTTCAAGACTGTTGGAATACCATTTCAGGTGACTACCTCTTGAAGCTCAACAAGAGAATGCCAAGAGTGTGCAAAGCAGTAATCAAAGCAAAAGGTGGCTACTTTGAAGAACCTAGAATATAAGACATATTTTCAGTTGTTTCACACTTTTTTGTTAAGTATATAATTCCACATATGTTATTTAGAGATGAGCGAGCACTAAAATGCTCGGGTGCTCGTTATTCGAGTCGAACTTTTCCCGATGCTCGGGTGCTCGTTTCGAATAACGAACCCCATTGAAGTCAATGGGAGACTCGAGCATTTTTGCGGGGGACCAAGGCTCTGCCTAGGGAAGGCTGGGTGAAAACCTGGAAACCTCAGAAAATGATGGAAACACCACGGAAATGGACAGGAAACAGCAGGGGCAGCATGCATGGATGCCTCTGAGGCTGCCTAATCCCACCATTACCCCAAATTCTCAGGCAACAACCTGGTGGTTACCCTCATGGCAATTGTGCTCACCCAGACCAAGAAAGGCGAGGCAAATACCCATCACATGTTAGGGAAGCACCCAACTAGGTGCAACGAAGGTCCATCACCGCCTGCAGGTGACACCACTGCTCATGCTGGCACTGCAGCTGAAATCAAGTTTAGTATCTGTTCTTATCAGTTGCTGTGCCTGCTGGTGGTATAGTGGTGAGCATAGCTACTTCCGAAGGAGGTTTCGCTGGAAGAGCCAGAGGAGTGCCCCCTGGGCTAGCGTGTGTGGTGGTGACAACAGCCGGATGTATTTAGAATGAAGACGCAGGACCCCAACTTAAAAATTTAGCATCAACCGGTACAGTCGATAATTATGAGCTAGATCAAGTGTGGCATGACTTTTAAATGGATATTGCATGTGGTCACATACTCCCTGGAACCCCATAGTCACCCCTTCCCTGATGTGCTAGCCCAGAACATTCTCTGCCCCAATTCGCAAGACCTGTTGCTGTTTCCGTGTGCTGACAGTGTGGATTTACCAGTGTTGTCTGAGGAGGTGGTGGACAATGGCGAGACACAGGTGTCGGGGGGTGAGGTAGTTGTATGGGAAGCAAGTTACAGTGGGGACTCCTTGGGGGGACTTTCTCATGATGGGACAGATTCAACTTGGGTGGATCAGGCACATTAACAGATGAATTTTTTGGGGGTTTATTTATCTTTTATTTAGCAAAAATAACCACAGAGATATTTATTCGTTATCTTCTCTGCGCAGTCTGGCGTTGGGGTTCCTCACTTTGATGGCGAGCTGTGCCGCTCTCTCCACAATGGTCTGTAGCTTCTTAGATGGAGACTTTGTCAGCGATTTCAGTACAGAAGGACTTGTTGCTCATCCACAGAACCTCGTCCTCCTTGACATTGTGGACAAGGAATTTGCGGGACCAGGATTTGCGGAACCCTGTGAGCAGCATGTGTTTGGTCTTCTACTTGCTACCGTATCCAATGTTGGGCAATATAGATTTGCAAGTAATATTATTTTTCACACCTATCCCAAAAATAAAAATGTATGCAGTATGCGCAAATAAAACTTGGAACTGGAATTGGAGAGAGGGCCTGTAGGTGGGGGGGGCAGGCTGGGTGGAAGGAGGTTGAGCTGGAAGAGCCAGGGGAGTGCCCCCTGGGCTAGCGTGTGTGGTGGATACAACAGCCGGATGTATTTAGAATGACGACGCAGGACCCCAACTTAAAAATTTAGCATCAACCGGTACAGTCGTAAATTATGAGATTGATCAAGTGTGGCATGACTTTTTAGATGGAGATTGCATGTGGTCACGTACTCCCTGGAACCCCATAGTCACCCCTTCTCTGATGTGCTAGCCCAGAACATTCTCTGCCCCAATTCGCAAGACCTGTTGCTGTTTCCGTGTGCTGACAGTGTGGATTTACCAGTGTTGTCTGAGGAGGTGGTGGACAATGGCGAGACACAGGTGTCGGGGGGTGAGGTAGTTGTATGGGAAGCAAGTTACAGAGGGGACTCCTTGGGGGGGACTTTCTCATGATGGGACAGATTCAACTTGGGTGGATCAGGCACATTAACAGATGAATTTTTTGGGGGGTTTATTTAACTTTTATTTAGCAAAAATAACCACAGAGATATTTATTCGCTATCTTCTCTGCGTAGTCTGGCGTTGGGGTTCCTCACTTTGATGGCGAGCTGTGCCGCTCTCTCCACAATGGTCTGTGTGTTCTTAGATGGAGACTTTGTCGGCGATTTCAGTACAGAAGGATGTTGCTCATCCACAGAACCTCGTCCTCCTTGACATTGTGAACAAGGAATTTGCTGAACCCTGTGAGCAGCATGTGTTTGGTCTTCTACTTGCTACCGTATCCAATGTTGGGCAATATAGATTCGCAAGTAATATTATTTTTCACACCTATCCTAAAAATAAAAATGTATGCAGTATGCGCAAATAAAACTTGGAACTGGAATTGGAGAGAGGGCCTGTAGGTGGACCTCCGGAAAAATTGTTTGAATAGAGGGCCTGTAGGGGGCCCTCCGGAAAAATTGTTTGAAGAGAGGGCCTGTAGGTGGACGTCTGGAAAAATTGTTTGAATAGAGGGCCTGTAGGTGGACCTCTGGAAAAATTGTTTGAATAGAGGGCCTGTAGGGGGCCCTCCTGAAAAATTGTTTGAATAGAGGGCCTGTAGGGGGCCCTCCTGAAAAATTGTTTGAAGAGAGGGCCTGTAGGTGGACCTCTGGAAAAATTGTTGGAATAGAGGGCCTGTAGGCGGGGCCCTCCTGAAAAATTGTTTGAAGAGAGGGCCTGTAGGGGGCC